>JBBJLS010017252.1:0-15401 GCA_037577275.1 Bryconaethiops microstoma
CTTACTATGAACCTCCGCGGTCACTCAGATCTCAAGGTGCTGACTACTTACTTGTCCCCAGAATTATGAAAGCTTCAACAGGGGCAAGAGCGTTCTCATATATAGCCCCCAAGCTCTGGAATGCTATTCCAAACAACATTCAGGACTCGGACACAGTCTCAGTTTTTAAGTCCAGGCTGAAAACATACTTGTTTAGTCAGGCTTTTGTAATTAATGATTCCTGTTAGATGTAGGTGTAGAGCTGGTAGGCAGTGGGCACAGAGATTTCAAGTAAACTGGGACACTGGTGTTGTTGCCCCTCCACTCCTCAGCAGGCTGAACCAGCAGGCTGAGGGACAGCTTTTTCTATCATACCATCAGACTGCTGAACACCGAACACTGAACACTGACCACTAACATTTCACAGACACCCTTCTGTCACTTGCACTGCATACTGCACATATTGCACTTTATACTGTGCATATACACATACTGGAGATATATATATATATATAGATGTATATATAAATACATATGTATACTTGTACCTTGTATGCATATGTATTCATGTGCATATTTATTCATTCATGTGTATATTATTCTTATTCGTTATTTCCTTTATTTGTATGCCACTATTGCTTGAGAAGCTTGCACACAAGAATTTCACTCATATGTACTGTACCAGTAATGTGAGGTGACAATAAAAGTGATTTGATTTTATTTGATTTGGTCAAGTCTGACAAGTTTCCCCGAAACCTCCTATAGGAAGCAAAAGAAAAAAATCAACATTTGCTCTTCTCAGTTTTATTCTCTTCAACAACCTTATCTAAAAACTGTCTGACTTTGGTAGTTGAGACCATTTTGATCACAAATTTCAGGTGTTGTACAGGCTCATTTATAATATGGACATTTATATGTCTAGGAGAAAGACTGGACAGATCTTACTTTGAATGTTCCCCTTCTCTGTGATGCAGTTTACATTTTAGGTTTCCTGTTACTTTTGAACAAAATGTAGACTTTGCAGCCTCATCTCTTAAATGTTTTGTGAGTTTTGATGATGTCAAGTGAGTGGAATATGAACCAATGTTTCACCTCCCCTTCCCACCACCCAAACCTGCCATAGAGACAACCGCCCCCCAACAACATATTTGTCGTATTTTGCTTAAATTTGACCTGAAAAAAGCCTCGAAATGTATTTTTGTGTTCAGTAAATTCACAAAATTACAGTGGAGGCTCTGGAGTTTCTATTCTGCTGTTACTTTTGTTAGTTTGCTGCTCATTAATTTATCTAAACTTTTATTTCTTTCAAAGCTGTTTAAAAGCTGCATTTAAACAAGAGGGTTACAATCACAGATTCTGTCAGAGCATATAGCGAGCAGCTGGGCTAAAAACTGTTTAAATACATTAATTAAACTGGCATAATTTATTACATTAATACACTATTGACATCTTAACTGACAACCCTAAAAACTAGTACAGCGAAATGACAGTAAGTCTGCTAGATGTCTGTGGTTTAAGGTGTTTACCCTAAGGTTCTAGTTTAAGGCCCAAAAATTCAGTTCAAAAGTAAACACTTAGGTGAAAAACCAGCGCTGGCTTATCATGTCCCTCAAATGAAGGCTGTGTGAAACGTTTGACCCCCTTTTCATGCATGGACCATCGTCAGTGCCATCTAAACAGCTGTCCATCTACTGAGTGGACTCCCTCATGAGGATGTGGGAATGACCCGGCACTTTGAAATGCTTTGAGGCTTAATAATTACAGGGTGATGGTGTGAGAGAGGCTAAAGGTCTCTGTGTGAGAGAGACAGAGAGAGAAAGAGAAAGAGAGAGAGAAAGACATTGCATACCAGCCATAGCTGGGACAGCTGAGCCATTGAGCTTGACCTTTGCCTTCAGCCTGTAATCACTAGACAGGTCTGTATACTAAAGGTGGGTTAAGAAGCATTGATTGAATCCGATTGCTTTGACAAGTGTGACCTCATGAGTTCCCCAGACAAACTCTCCCAGCACCCTGGGCTGTAAATGTGCAAGTGGGATAATGTACAGTACTGTGCAAAGTTATGAGCCCCCCCTCTTTTCTTTATATTTTGTTTTGAATCACCTTGTTGGTATCAAACTGTCTTGTCTTTGGCATATTGAGCAGATTAAATGAAAGAAACAGGAACAATAGTTTTACTGCGACAGACTGCAAAGTGTCTAAAGATACAAGGAGTCTAGATAAAGGAGTTCCAATCACTCAGCATTCAGCACCACCAGTATACTGATCACCACCTGATCCTCTGGAAACATCTGCACCTGCTTCTTCACTGGTTCAGGCCTGAAGTTAGATGTAATTTTTTCTGCTTGAATGATTCATATGTAGGTCACTGTGTGGCTTATCAAACAACAAACATTCCTCTGAAACTGGTCAGGTTCAGGGACTGGACTAGAAATAAGACTATTTGAAAGTCCTTCAGGAACTACATTTGAAAGTCCTACATTTAAAAAATCTTTGGAATCAAAATATGAAGAAATCATTATCATATATATAATACTGCAGTCATTTAAGATTTTTACTATTGTACCTATAACTGATAATTATGATTATTATTTACATTATTCTTGCTACAATTATTTTGGTCTAAGCATTTATCATTATTTACAGTTATAATTATTAATATTATTAATGCTTGATTCTTTTTGTGATGATGATGATGATGATGATGATGATGATGCTTCTTATTATTATTATTGCTGAACTGTTAAAAGTGATGTTTTGTTAGCTCTTCATATTATTTTTATATTATTGAAATTAGGTCAGGTGATGTGAGTAAAATTTTTAATTCTTTAAAAATCTGTACTGACCTTTCATATCAATCAAACCAAAAACACACATATGCATATATACTATATGCATATATACTATTTGCATATATAGTCTGATTTTCAAAAATTGTGCATATTTAAATGGTTAAGAAATAAAGAGAGTAATTTGGAGTGGGTTCGGCGTGAAACTCTTATTGTCAGAATTCTTCACAGCAGAGGAGTATGGAACCTGGGGTCTACCTCTAAAAGCTTCTTGCAGAAAGTTATTTCAACAAATAGGTCTGGTTGTGCCACCTGACACCTGAGGCGTTGTTCTACCAGAATGTTGAGAAGATCCATTCATAGTGCAGGTTGTCATGAGGCAACATAGTCCTCAAAGAAAAGTGATTCAGTTCAGATTCACTATTTTACCATCATCAACATCTACATAAACATGAGACACGGGGAGCATCACTGGAGATTCAAGGTTTTGTGTGATGATGTTCAGGAGCAGAAGTTTAAATCTAGTTTTCTGTAAGGACTTGTAATTGAGTGACTGGAACGAGTTACTAGTCACTGCTGCTGCAGACGCCTGAGGCCGTAGTTAAGACTCTCATTAATTAAAAGCACAAGCGTGGGTCAGAGGTCACGTCCTCCCAGGTGGTTCAACGCCACGGACACAGCCAGTCTGACGCTCCGCTAATAACGTCCTGTTCTTATGCTTGGTCTGAGAGAGAGAGTCATGGAGAAAAAGAGAGAGAGACAGACAGAGAGGGAGAAAAAAAGGGAGAGAGAGAGAAACAGGGAGAAAAAGAAAGAGACAGACAGAGAGGGAGAGAGGAAGAGAGAGAAAGAAAGAGAGAGAGCGAGAGAAAGAGAAAAGGGAAGTGAGTAGTAGACAGACAGAGAGGGAAAGAGAGAGAGAGAGGGAGAAAAAGAGAGGGAAAAAACAAGACAAAGTGATGGAGAGAAAAAGAAAGAGAAGAAAGAGAGAATGGAAGAGAGAGACAGAAAGAGAAGAAAGAAAGAAAGAAAGAAAGAAAGAAAGAGAGCGACAGAAAGAGAAAAAGAAAGAGAGAGGAGATGGAAGGAGAGAGGAAGAGGGACAAAAAGAAAGAAAAAGAGGGAGAGAGGGAAGAAGGGGGGAGAGAGAGGGCAACAGAGGAAAGGAGAGAGAGAGAGAGGAAGAGTTAGAGAGGGGAATTAAGCTAAATCACCGCCTGAAGCACAAACTCAGAAACAATTTAGGACTTACACTTAAAAAGCACTTTTTAAAGTCGCAGTAAGGCATTTAGGAGAAACGTCTCGTCCCCTGGTCAGCCACCCGTGATGTGGGCTCAGCTGTCACTAATTAAGGAGGATGTTGACAAATCGAGGACTTGGTGGATTGTCCAAGGGTTGTCCTGACAACCTGAACGTACTTTCAAAGGTACAACATGGTTCTTTAGGTCCAGTATTTAGGTCCTCTAGGTGACAGTATTTGTTCCCTTTCTGTTCCAAAACTTTGTTCTCTGAACAAACAATATTGTAACGGGATATAAGACACAGATTCTGCTCTGTAAGCTTTATAAGAATTTCAATTAACTGCACATTTTAAGTTCAGTCACAGTATGTGAAATTGATCTGATTGTAAAGATATTGGTATTAAAAACCTGAAAAGCTGGGTGTCTCCAAACTTGTGACTGTACTAAAACAACATGTTTCTTAATAGTGACTAATTTCTAATAACTCTGACCTGACAGGTCTGTACATGTGTGTGTGTGTGTGTGTGTTTGTGAATTCATTCTCCATTTTGTGTGTTGCTGTGCTAGCAGTTGTCACTGTTTCATCGCAGTGACGCCGTCCACAGCTGTCCTGCGGGTTTAAAAGGAGATTGCATAGATCAGTGTGTGTGTCTGTGTGTGTGTGTGTGTGCGAGCGTGGGTGTGTGTGTGTGGTGCGTTGGTGTTTGGCTAGGGGCGTGGGAAAGCTAGAAGGGTGTATATGTGTGTCTGTCTTTCACAACAGCCGCTAGCATGGTCAGTATTGTGCTCTTAGCACCGTGTTTACACATGTTAAAAAGCTGCCCTTAAATCATGACGGTTGAAGGCTTCTGAGGCACTTTATTCACCAGGACCTTCACAACACATATTCAATTTTTATATTTCTAAAAATGCAATAATCATAACAGTAATGTGCAAATTGGAATTGCAATATAAACATATTATATAATTGTATTGATGCTTCAGAGGCCCAGTAGCTGTTTTCATGGTTCAATGGCTCAATAGCAGTATTGTTGAATCAGTGGCCCAGTAACTGTCCTGGTGAATCAGGGACCCAGTAGCTGTAATGGTGGTTCAGTGGCCCAGTGGCCATATTGGTGGTTTAGAGGCCCAGTAGATATATTGGTGGTTTAGCGGCCCAGTGGTTATATTGGTGGTTCAGTCACACAGTATATATAAAGGTGGTTCAGTCACTCTGTATCTGTAATGGTTGTAGCCCAAACTTTCTTTGAATGAGTTTAGTGTGAATAACCTCTAGACTGAACGCCTGCCAGTCTGAAGGCAGCCTTCTGAGTTTTACCGTTTGGCAGGTCCTGCATGTCATCAGCAAACTCTTTCAGTGAACTTTCTTTCTCCATGGACGTCTGGATCTGGATCACATGAAAGAGCCAGAGTCAGAGGCACCTCTGGATGCGGATGAAAAGAGATGTCACTCATTGCCCCCAGCCAGCCCGTCCACCTGCCTGCTCAGATCTGCGCTGTTCAGATACTTGTGTAGATTAAGCTGTGTGGAGGGGAGGGACTGGTACAAAAGCGCTGGTGAAGGGTCAGCGGTGAGGTGGTCAGACGGCCCAGGCATGGTGGATAATGAGTGTGATTGTGTTGGGTTTCTTTCAGAGCCTTGAACACCAGGATGCACTTGATGATTGAACACACATGGGTGTGGCTGATGGTGTGCAGGTGAAGGACTGTCAAAAGGAAGGGAAGGGGCCCACATTTACACCTTTAAAAATACAGGTTTCTATATGGCTCCTGGCTTGGGTGTAAATCTCTAATATAGAATCATTACATTATATGCACTCTAAAAAATAAGGTGGCAAGTAAGACCATCGATTTTGACCGTTAATTTTAAGGAGTTGGTTGTAGAACCAAAAGTGATTTCTATATAACCTGTTAATGGATGGCTCTTTGAGGAACCATTGCTGGTTGCTTCCATGCTTTGACCAATCTTTTTAAGGAGTTGGTTTAAAAATTGTTCATTTTTGGTTCCACCATCTTTAGTTGTTTGTTCGTGGAACCAGCACAGAAAACTAAAGACAAACTTTTTTTTAGGTAATATAATGTGTAGTGTCCTGCGGTGGGCTGGCACCTCTGCCTCATGCCTGTTGGCCCCATTATAGGCTTCTGGTACACAGGAAAATGAATTAAGCGGTTACAGAAAATTAATTAATGAATGCATAAAGTGTTTTGCTTAGTAACCCAGACTGCTTAGTGACTGTCACATGTTACATTAAACACAAAAGCACTCTGAGCTGTTTGGTTTAAAAAGTGGTGACTATCTTTATGCTCATAGACTAATGACCCACAGAATGATATGGTGAGGAGTTGAAAACACAGCGCTTTCAGTATCTACATTTACATTTACAACTTTTAGCAGTATCTGAAGGTATGGGAGGCTCTCTGTAAATCTGGCAGCTCACTGGATGAAAAGGATAAAGCAGTGGGGGATGTGCTGTCGTAGAACTCTTGTAAGGTACATATCAAGGCAACCAGACAAGCCTTCATTCCACCTCTCCAGGCTTCCTGAATGACTTTCAATGGTTCTCATTTTCAGTCCAGTCCCTGAACCTGACCAATGTCAGAGGAATGGTTTTTGTTTGTTATGCCATACAGTGACCTACGTATGAATCATTCAAACAGAACAAAGCACATCTTACTGAAGACGTGAACCAGTGAAGAAACAGGCATAGATGATTCCAGATGATCAGATGAACAACACATTGTTTTTCCAGGCACCTCTTCAGGCATTTTGCGATGCCAACCAATCATTCCTGTTTCTTGAATTTAATCTCAATATGCCGAAGATAAGACAGTTTGAAAGGCATCAAACAGTAATTTTGCACCAACAAAGTGATTCAAAGCAAAATATAAAGAAATGAAGAGTGGCTCAAGACACAGTACTGTATGAATAATGTTGGCTGGTGCAACAGGTGTAAAGTCCTCTCTGGAAAATGGTGCTGAGGCCCTTGGTGTAAAAGGGATCTATGCATCCAGTGAGGCAAATTCGCTAATTTGCACTTAGATCTCACCCAGCAACCCTGATTCTGGCTCAAATTTGTTTCCGATCCAGACGGAACATTGGAACATTCACTCTTCTTTGCCCTCAGCCTAACTCTGGTCCTAAGATGGAGCTCAGTGTGAGGTTTTCAAATCCGTGTTGTGTTTGAGTAAGGATATGAACGTAGTTACATCATGCCTCAGTGTGTTTGTGTTCCCACCATTTTGCGAGTCCACGTCAGCGATTAACACACACACACACACACACACACACACACACAGACATACACACACACCTTCCAGTGTCGCTGGGATGTGTCAGCCCCATGGTCACTGGGAGTGGGTTAGGGGGGAGATGACAGGGTCATGAATAATGACCATTTACAAGAGAAGCAAAAACCCCTTCAGCTCTTTAGCTTAAGAGGCTGTAAATTATGAGCCATTAGGAGGCTTTGAAGTGAGGAAAAGCTCCACTAGCTCCAGCAATGAGGTGCTAGGGAGAGGCCTTTCCTCTATCTTCATTCTAGACTCCTCTTAGTTCTTATTTTCTGATGGATAGGACTATTTTAGGCCCAATGTGTCCTTTGCTCAGCTTGCAGGTTAAAGAAACCTGCCCACACAAGACTAAAGCTTTCAGCGCTTCAACAAGCCAAATGGGGAAAAACCACAAAGTCATTACTCCGAGATTGGTGGGACCTTGGAACCCCTATGCAGACAATGAATCATATTTTAACATGCCTACATTCAGCTCAGCTGCAAACCTCATTAAACCTACAATAGAAACAAAAACTTTTTGGTGTGGTCACAAGTAGTAGGAGGAGGAGGACCGTATTTGATCATTATTGCAATAAATTACGCCACAGTGCGCTTTTCCGAAAACATCACTGACATCATTACTACATTTTGAACAGTGGCCAATCACATGCTTGCAAAAAGAGTTCTCAGAAACACCTGGTTCACCTCACCAGTTAATTGTCAGGTTTAGTGAATGTGTTTGTGGAGAACTACCATCAAACTGTGCTGGACACCGGCATTTAAGTTTTGTGCCTGTTCTTCGAAAACTAACATTTCAGTTTGTTTGTGCATCATGAAGATATCTTCAGAGATCACAAAACAGCACTAATAGTGTGTTTTTGTGACAGTTTGTGATGAAGATCTAGTCCATGTGTGTATTTTTGAACTTTTATGCCTAACCTTCACAGCGGAATGCTAGCCATGCTAATGCGGGTTGTTAGCTAGCACCTGACAGTATGTCCTTTGGGGTATGAGTGGCATCAGGAATGATACTAATTCTCTTGTCATTTTAAAGAGCATTCGAGCTTCAGGTTACAAACCTGGCCTAAATACCTAGGCACTAATCGGCCCTGAGTTTGAGGGGTCCTTCGAGGGCTGCATTGAGGCCCATTTCCATGGACATGATGGCCAGTGTAATCTACCCTGCATTAGTTATGCTTTCACCTTTCCTCTATGACAAGGCTAAGCTCCAAGAGACTTTGCAGGGCCAGAATACACCACGTTAGCTCTTTTTTAGAATAACCAGCTACGTGGCTCAGTCTCTTTTGAATGGCCTTGGCGGATGAAACACTATCCAGTGATGTGTAGAGAGCCTGGTTGCTATGGTTGAGAATTAGCACTGCTCTAAGCTGGGACGAGTGTTAATACTCATGTCAGAAATAATATCACGTCATTAAGAAAGAGGGTGGTCAGCCATGTCCTCACTGGCCTTCGTCCAGTTGGGGATACTGTTACTCAGTCTGCTGTTCCTCGATGGAGAACTGGAAGCCTAGAGTTGCTTATGTTTGGCACAGAAAGGGATGGTTTGAGTGAAGATGCTAATGTAGCTAGTGGCTCAGGGAAGGGTAACCAACAAAAAGGGCTGAGGAGAATCCCAAAAAGAACCTGTGATTCCAGGCATTTGGGAACTGAAAGACTACTCCAAAGCTTTGAACTTGACACAGTGTTGTTGACGTCTGCTAACATGTTTAAGTCTAGACAGCAGGTATGAAAAATGTGTCTGGCTGTATTTTACTTTTAAAAAAACGGTAATTTAAATCGAGTTGAAAGTGGCCTACAAGCAAACATCCAACCACCTTAAAGGTAGCTAGACCGCGTTAATCAGCTAGACGTTAATTAAGCTGGCTCCTTACATTTCCATGCCAAGATCAAATAGTAGTATAATTAAATTAACATATTGAAAATTGCCCTAAAGAATAGCTTGTTTGTAGTAATGTGATTCCAATGGGTGATTAAAAAAACAAAAGCCAGCAGCCATAAAATATACTGAAGCTGTTTCATAATGCAAATTACTAGCTGCTAGCTTTCTACCATGATTAGTAAAATTAGCAACATTTTGGTTAAATTAATCTGCCCTTTATTTTCCAGTGGTCAAGAGGCTTCCCAGCCCATTCAAATGGCCTTGGCAAATGAAACACTATCCAGGCCTGTGCTGAGTGGCTGGTTGCTATGGGTGAGAATTAGCACTAAACTGAGCCTGGATGGGTGTTAATACTTGTGCCAGAAGTGATACCAGGTCAGTAATAAGGCACTTGAAAAGGGTAGCTTAGAGTCTCCCTGTCCTTCATCCATTTGTGGATGCTGTTCCTCAGATAATGTGGGAGCTCAACTGCTAAGTCCACCTAGAACACTTCCCACGTCATCACCCCGTCCCCCATCTGCACACAATCCAAATATAGAACGGGAACAACTCATAGGTGCAATGAGTTAACACAGTTCACTTCTATAAATATTATACCCAACTCAGCAGTTTAAAAAACTTTACATTTTAATTTAATCTCCTACATAAGAGAGAAGAAACTGTAGAGAAAAATATATATATATATATATAAGCATTAAGAAAAAGTCTCTATTAACAGTTGCATTGTTTTAATTGCTGAGTTTAAATTATAGACAGAAGATCCATGCCTGTAAATGATACACTATACTTAATACCTAATACATAATGCTTAATTTGTCTTTAAAATGTTGAAAAAACAAACAAATAAATTAACAAATTAAAAGGTTATTTAAGGTTAAAAGTTCAGATCTAATAATCCCTTTCAATTTCAGTAATCTGTAAAGTAATATATAAAAATACTGAAACTCAGGATCAAAAATTAACATTTCAAATGAATATTTTCAGAAATATGCTATTTTGTAACATATGTTTTTGAATTGTTTAATTATTTTAGTAAATTTTGTCAAATATATATAAAAATAAGTAAACTTCCCTAAACCTTAAAACTTTATTTACTATAAGTACTGTTGAATTCAGTAAGTACTGTTATTGTAAGACCTGGTATGGAATGTGAGGTGGAGTCCCAGTCAGGACCTACTGAACAGTCCACTCCAGATCCCAACTCTAGGATTTCACACAGGTCAATAAGGCCAAGATCAGGATCACCTGTGCACTAGGCTCGAGAAGTATATATAGCCCTTGCAGATAACATACCGATGCAAAGTATACTAAGCCTTGCCTAGATACCAAGCAAATTCTCTGAGTTATTCATGTTCTTGTTCTGATCTGAATACTTCGCCTATGATCTGAATACTTTGCCTATGATGGATCCAGCAGAACTGCCATCCACAAGCCATCCAAGAACTAACCCAAGCAATGGCGTCCCTTCAGCAGCCCGCTACACCACCACCACCCGAGGCAGCAGCGGCCTAAGCACCGTCTCCCACTAGAGACATCAAACTCGAGTTGCCTGAACCGTTCGGAGGAGATCCTGCTCACTGCCACATAAAGTTTCAGACAGACCGTGACAGGATGTATTTTATGATATCTCTACTCACCGGAAAGGCTTGGGAGTGGGCTACGGCGTTGTGGACCTCTCAAAGCCCCATTCTCGAATTCCAACAGTCCTTTGTCGACAGATTTCACTGTGTCTTCGATCCGGTCGGTGGCTGATTTTGCACTTGAATTTCGTACTTTAGCCACAGGGAGCAGTTAGAGTGACACACAACTACTGACTTTATTCCAGCGCGAATTAAACAGGGATCTCCAGACTGAGTTGGCCTGTTGAGGAGATGCCACAGATCTGGAGCAATACATTGAGACCATCATAGCTGTTCACCGGCTCCTGCAACCGCTCCTCCCCTACCACCAGTGACCACGCCCATGCAGCGCCACTCCGTGTCAGAACCTGAGCCAATGCAACTCGGGAGAACACCCTGTCATCCAGAGAATGACAACACCACCTGCAGGAACATTTGTGTTGGTATTGTGGCCAATCGGGGTATGTTTTATCTTCCTGTCCCACGCGTCCGCCTAAGAAACAGGTAGCCATTTTGAATCTCTCTATCTTTACTGCTGAACAGTTGACTGTACCAGTTATGCTCTCTATCAATTCTCTGTCTGTGTCTGCCACAGCATTAGTCAATTTCGGAGCTGCAGGCAATTTCATTGACTGTAAATTGGCTGAACAACTGGGAGAACCTTTGCTGCCCTTAAACACACCACTCCCAGTGCATGGCTTGGTTGGGCGACCCCTCGGCCCTGGTACATCACACATCAAACAAGCTCAATAAAGTTACAAATTGGAGCTTTGCATCATGAAAGTATCTCATTTTTTAGTACTACTTCCCCCTGAGACCCAGTAGTGTTAGGGCATCCCTGGCTTGTTAAACATGACCCTCATATTTCCTTGTCTGAGAGAGAGATTCAATAATGGAGTCCCAGGTGTAAAAAAGAGTGCATGACACGTCCTTTATGTACCACCACCATAGAAACTCCATTAATGAAAAAGAATACTAATATTCTTTTGCTTATATAAACCTCCTGCTTATACTGCCTTTGCAGACCTTTTTAACCCTCCTCCTGATAAAACTCTCCCTCCACATCGCTCATGGGTCTGTGCAATTGAGTTATCCAATGTTCCACTCCCTCGTAGCAGACCTTATCCTCTTTCCCTTCCTGAAACACAGGCCATGGATCAGTATGTAGAGGAAGTGAAATTCCGCTATTCTCTTCCTTTTATACCTTCTTCGCTAGAAAAACTCTGCACTGCTACGATTTTCATGAAACTGGACCTCCGAAGTGCATACAATCTGATACATATAAGGAGGGGTGATGAATGGAAGACCACCTTTATTACCACTAGAGGGCACAATTAATATCTTGTAATGCCGTTTGGATTGGCAAATGCTCTGTCCGTGTTCCAGTCATTCATGGATGAGATTTTCAGAGACATGTTTGTGTTGATTTACATTGATGACATCCTGATTTTCTCTCCAGATACACAGTCTCACATTAAACACACTAGGCAGATCTGGACAAGACTACGTGATCAACTTTACATTAAAGGGGAGAAATTTGTGTTCCACCAGGCCTCTATCTCTTTCTTGGGGCATGTATTAGGGGTCGGGACAATTCGGATGGAGGTTCAAAAGACCCAGGCCATTCAGCAGTGGCCGGAACCCAATAATATCAAGTTCATCAAATATCATCTTCATCGATTCCTCGGCTTTGCAAATTACTATCAGTGATAAATCCGCAACTTTAGCCAGGCACTGGTCACACTGGTATCTCAAAAACTATACAGCTGCTTTCTTGGTGGTCTTCCCTTCAGGAGGACGTAACGGATTTTATTCTGTCCTGTCCTGTCTGTGCCCAATCTAAGACTCCATGACAGCTTCCAACCGGACTCTTGGAATGTCTACCTGTTCCTTGACGTCCCTGGTCACACCTGGTCATCGACTTTATTACGGACCTCCCGGAATCTGAGGGAAAGATGAGCATAGTGGTAGTGGTGGACCGATTCTCAAAGATGTGTCACCTCATTCCTTTACCTGGTCTACCTAAGGCATTAGAAACTGCTGATTTGCTGGTAAGGGAGGTTTTTCGTCTTTTTGGCATCCTGGAAGATATCATCTCGGACCGTGGTCCCCAATTCACCTCTCAGGTTTGGCAAGATATTTTCTCTCATTTGGGGGTCAGTTTGACATCCGGGTAATGGGTCCAGAGTAACCCCAGAGCAACGGGCAGGCAGAAAGGCTCAACCAGGAGATTGACTGATTCCTTCGTTCATATTGTTCCTGGAATCAACAGTCATGGACTAAGTATCTAATCTGGGCTGAGTACGCTCAGAATTCGCTGCAAAATTCTTCCCTTCTACTCTCTCCTTTTCAATGTGTTCTAGGGTTTCAGCCTCCATTTCTGCCTTGGGTGTCTGAACTCACCAATGTTCCAGCAGTGGATGAATGGTTCCGTAAGTGTGGTTAGGTATGGGAGGTCTGCCAAGTCCATCTACAACGAGCTGTCCGGCAACAGAAACTGCATGTGGACCGCCACAGGAGACCTACTTCCCTGTTTCGGCCTGGACCACGAGTCTGGTTATCAACAAGGGCTCTGAAGTTGAGACTTCCCTCGAATAAACTGTCGTCCCGGTTTATTGGGCGCATTACAACGAGTTAACCCTGTTTCCTATCATCTTCTGTTGCCCCCCAGGTATTGTATTTCTCCCAATTTTCATGTCTCATTGCTGATACCCGTGGTGTACAGTCCCATGCATCCGCCAGATATGGATCATCCGCCTCCGTTGCTTACCGGGTCTGGGAGATTCTTGACTCCCATTGACGCGGGGGACAACTGGAATATCTCATCAATTGGGAGGGCTATGGCCCGGAGGAACAGTCATGGGTAGCCGCTAATGATGTCTTGGATCCTGGTCTCCTCACTGATTTTCACGGTTCCCGTCCTGATCGCCCAGCCCCGCGCTGTTGTGGTCATCGTCCTTGGTTGTCTGGAGACTCCCATGGAGGGGGGATTCTGTAAGACCTGGTACAAAATGTGAGGTGGGGTCCCAGTCAGGAACTACTGAACAGCCCACTCCAGATCCCAACTCCAGGATTTCACACAGGTCAATAAGGCCAATATCAGGATCACCTGTGTACTAGGCTCAAGAAGTATATATAGCCCTTGCAGACAACATACCGGTGCAAAGTATACTAAGCCTGGCTTAGATACCAAGCGAATTCTCATGAGTTATTCATGTTCTTGTTCTGACCTGTTTCTGTTTCCTGGATTACCCTTTTTGCTCAATGGACTCACATTGATTGCCTGATTGTGGATTTCTGATTTTTGACTTTTTGCTTAGGACTTTGGTTTTTCCCTTTTGCCTTGCGGACTTTGTGTGATCAATAAAACGTCTATTTTTTTAATTCTGCATTTGGATTCCTACTCATATTCATTACAGTTACTATTCACAGTATACAACATCATACAAATAACAGATGTGTAGTAAATAACATGCCATAACTTTTTCAATTCAATTAAATTAAGTTAAATTGATTTAAAATTTTTATTGAATTCAAATCAATTGTAGATTAAGGTGGAAACAAATTAGTTTTTAAATTTTAATCCCAATAGCTCACTGTGAAGATTAGATTGCATGAGAGTGAAGAATTTGTTTACTAAAAACTACAGTTTACTCTCATGCTTTAAGTTAATGTTTGTTTTTTTAAAGATGTTTAAGGTTCTTCCAAGTTTATAGACCAGCTGCACCATTAGCGTACCTTGGATGTTAGCATACATTAGCTAAATTTACAGAAACTTGTTATGGAACATATAAGCAACAGTTTAGGTTTAAATAAATTTTATCTGAATATTATGATGTAAATGATAAAGGAAAAGAGCATGGTACATTTTTGGCTGAGATTACTTGTATATGGTTAAGATGACAAAGCTCACTTTTGAATTAATTATTGCATTTTGCGTGTAACAATATGATTAATCGTGATTAAATTTTTTATAGTTGCCTATTATTAAAAATTTATAAAAATAAAATAAAATGAAAAATGAAAATAAATTGTCTATAAGTTAATGACTCATAACACCCATAAAGTATAGTTAAAGGGGAAACACACTGCTGTAATGAGAATAAACTCCAGGAACCTGCCAACTTCTTTATATTTATCATAACTTTGGGTATGCCTACTGAAATGCAGTCCGCAGAATAAAGTTCGAGCTATGAACTTTAGTAGTGCTGAAGTGTCTCGCGGTTTGGAAGCTGGTTGTGATTAAACCTATGTGATTCAAGTCCATGAGCCAAATATAAACATCAGTCTGGGACGCTGAGATCTGTCTTCTGGCTTCACTCTACAATCACACATACCTTTACCCAGTACCACAATGACCCTGTCACACACACACACATATATACACACACAGGCACACTCATACACAGACCACTGTTACACACACACACACACACACACACACACACACACACACACACACACACACACACACACACCCGTACCACTCACACACACACACACACACACACACACACACACACACACACACACACACTCTGACCACTGACACACACACATACACACAAACACACACACACACACACAATGACCACTGTCACAC
>JBBJLS010017272.1:0-15400 GCA_037577275.1 Bryconaethiops microstoma
ACACACACACACACACACACACACACACACACACACACACACACACACACACACACACACACACACACACACTAAACTTAATCTCCACCTGCCACATTTGTAGCATACAGACAGCATAGAAAACATTCACTCTCTTTAAAATACTCACATTTTGTTGCTTTGCAAACTGAAATACTCAGCGCACACACACACACACACAGACATATTCCACCTGTATTTACTCAATGTACCTTATAACATCCAAGATAATGACAGCAAAAGTTTAGAGAGCAAAAACACTGAAATGGATAACGGATCACAGCCCCCTAAAAATACTTGTAAACTCAGTCAGGATTAACTAATCACCTTCTCCACTGCACACCAAGCTAACTGGCTTCCACCTGTGACCAACTGTCACGATTAGTTCACAGCTATTCTTGGAGCACTGTGTGGCGAGGTACCATCAAAAGATCTCAGTGATAAAGCTGTGAACAGGAACAATCAGGAGATGGATACGAAAAATGTAAAAACTTTATCAATCTCTAGGAGCACAGTAAACTATAAAGTACTACTAGGACCCACTTCAGAAAAAGGTTTTCTGATCAGACAGCTCACCATCCAAAGAACACCATACCTACAGTACAGTGCTAGCATTCTGTCGTGAGGGTGTTTCTCTGCATCACGGGCTGGGGCTCTTGTCAGGATAGAATGAAAAATGTCTGGGGCAAAACACCGTCAGATTCTTGAGGAAAACCTGCTGCCCTCAGGCAGAAAGTCTTTTTTTAATGGGAAGAAGGTTCACCTTCCAACATGATAATGACAAAGCACACAGCAAACCTGATCACACAGTGGCTGAAGGAGAAAAAGGTAAATGTCCTTGCATGGCATAGTCAGAACTCAGACTTAAAACATCAAATCTGTGGAATAAATTGAATGTTGCAGTCCACCAACGATCACCATCCAATATGATTGAGTTTGAACAGTTCTGTGAAAAAGAGTGGGCAAATACTGAAGAGTCTAGATGTTAAAAGTTGGTAGAGAAGTATCCCAACATCTGCATTTACATTTACGGCATTTAGCTGATGCTCTTATTCAGAGCGACGCATATCAAGGCAGTAATGAAAGCAAAAGGTGGTTCCACAAAGTGCTGACACAGGGTGGTGATTAGGGATGGTTATCATTTGAATTTTTTCAATTCTGATTCCGGTTCTGCTTAATCGATTCTGGTTCTTATCGATTCCCTGTTTCGTTTCCACAAAGGTAAAAAAAAAAGAAAAAAAAAAGACAACTGTTTTACAGTAGAATGGCTGACAGTAATTCAATCAGAATCAGAATCGCGTCTACTGGCCTATTGCAGCAGCAAGCATGCTCTGTAAGAGACATATGGGTGTGGTGTAGGCACATGTACACACATTCTTACATACTGTTGTTGTTTTATACTGTTGTGCTTGAGAGACACCACTGAACGGAATCACATTCCTTGTATGTGTCGCTCACATACTCGGCCAACAAACAAAATTCTGATTCTGATTCACACTGCAGCAGTGTCGTATCAGGAAGCGTCTTGTGCGAAACTGGGCACTGCGTCAATTGACGCACGCAGCCGTTATAGGTATAGCCAGTTAGCCGCCGCTCTGTTGTTAAGTAAAATTGTTTTTATAAATTGCTTGTCTGTAATGAATTGTTAAATAATTAGATCACTCGATAGTGATGGCATAGAAAGATGAATAACTTGATAAAAAAATAACAGTGTATTCTTTATACTTTAATAATAATTATAATAATAATAACAATAATAATTATAATGTTCTTGACAAATGCTTTAAAAATGTTGATTGGAACATTTGAACTATTTAACTATTTTTTTAATAATAAAGAATATTAATATGAAAAAGGAAACCAAACTTCTGAACAATGTTGTATATTAAATTGACAACATTTGACCATTTCTACTGGAACATGATTTTTACTGAAAATAAGATTTATGATCATTTTGATATGACAGCAGAGATTATACTAGGCCAGCTGACTGGATTAACAGTCCAGTCAGTTGATCTGTAAACCAGAGTGTAAAACCAAAGTCTAAAGGCATGTTTAGAAAACTTACCTTCTAATAGCAGCTCGTCCTGCACAAAAAAAAAGAAATTAAAGAGCAGTTAATGAGCAGAAAATACGGAGAAGAAGAACTGATCTCACACACCAAAGGGTTCAATGATCCAGAACATCTTACCTCTCTGACTGTCCTGGGTGAGTTTTTAAAACAAAGCTTCTTTTTCCACCATAAAAACAGAACCACACAACAACATAGGATTATGAAACTGACAACACCTGCAGCAATGGGCCCTGCAAAAACACAGATAAACAAGTTCAAGTTCAAAGCGTTTATTGTCATATGTACAGAAAAAACAAAAGTGACATTTTCTCTGTGCAATGAAATTCTTTCTTTGCTGTCCACACACAAATGCCACAATCATCAGTCATTTACTTTTATGTATTTGTAAGCACTAAACACTAATAAATGGGTGCTGGGATCATATGGCATCACTATAATGCTCACAAAATTCACTAGAAGAAGTTTCCTGCAAATTGGGAACTTCATGGAGACGATATAAACAAACACTGTCCCTTTGACAAACACTAGGTCACTTCACTTAACAACTTGCACTACAAAACCGTTATTATATTTGTTATTGTGATGGTTATAACTATTTTCTTACTCCATTTGCACTATTACTACTGTTGTACTACTCTTTTTAAACTCATTATTGTTTTATCTTTATTCCTCTTGTTGCACTGAGCATGTTTCATGACAAATAAATGTCCCTCTGGATAAGTTCTTTTTTATCTTATCTTCTCAAAAGAAAATAGAGTAGTTGATGGCCTACTTTGAAATGCTCATTTAATTTTAAAGCAAGGATACTGCATCAGAATTGGCTGAGACTCATGGTTCAACTCTGGTATCCGTATCAGAAAAGAGTTCTGAAGAAAAGAGTTTTTAAGAAGTGAGTTTTCAAGAAGTCTTATGGCTGGTAACACTTTGTTCTATCCATGCATGATTTTGTAAAATGGACAAGCAGCCAAATCCAGAAACATATTCAACACAATCTCGACAAAGGGCCTATTTTACAGAAAACACAATAAAACAGCAAAATAAGAGCTTAACAGTACATAAATGAATGAATTCATTGTTTCTGTGGACTGCTTTTGGAATGAGGTCCCATGTAGGACAGCCAATCAGAACAAAGCTCGTCTACCTATATATGTCTTTAAGGCACGGTAATAAATATCTAATTCTAAGAGACAAAGATAGGTTGGAAAATGCTTGTATGGAGCTCAATTATGTTTTTGGTACACAAAAAAATAATAAAATGCAAGATATGAGCCCTTTAAACTATAGTTTGTGCAAAATCATTTTTAATGCATGTGTGTGAGAACCTGATTGATCAGGCGTTTCATGGCACACTGCGTTGTTGGTGAAAGTGCAGGGCACTTTCACTCCCAGACCCTCACACCTGTTAAAAAAGACCAAAAAAAAAGACCATGAATGACTGAGCTTTGTTCCCCTGATGTGCTGGTTAACACACAGTCAGAATGACGGACCATCTTTACAAGACAGTCATTTAGGAGGTCGTGATCATTCACATCGAACGCTACGTTGGTCTAAGAGGACAACAATTAGGATTTAATTTTCATCAGAGTTTAGTCTGAGGTCACTTTTTTATTTTAGTAAGAGCAGTTTCAGTTCTGTAGTATGTTTAGAAGCCTTGACATTTCTGTAGGAAAGGCATTTATTTGCGTTGAAATCTTAACTAATAAATGGAGGGTTGGATATAGGCCGGTCAATCTGTTACCATCTAAGTGAAGTGTTTATAATCTTCAGTACATGATCTGATACACCTTTAAACATCGGCTTAAAAATGCTGGTCAGATCAGGTAAATGGTCGACACGGGCTCAGTACATGAGGAAGATGGACTAGTTACACTTCTTTGGAGCAGCAATTACTCAGATTACTATTTAGATTGAAATATATACTGTGAGGCGAGGAGGCGGAGCAGCCGAGGTGAACGGCATCAAGGGAGGAGCCGAGACTTTTTAAAACACGGGCTCTCCAGCACAGAAGAGAGAACGGAGAGAGAACAGAGAGAAAGGACGGCTGGGACAGAAAGAGAAGAGAGAGTGAACCCGTGTTGGATTCAGCCCAAAGTGTCAGTGTTTTTGTTTTCTGTTGATTTAGTACGTATTTTTTAAAAAAAGCTCTGTTGTGCACCCGTGTTGGTGTCTGTGTGTGTTCCTGGGTGTGTGTTCAGGCTGCCCAGCTTTGAAGTCCTGGTACTCTAGTACCATGGATTCTCCAGACACTTGAGTTTTACAGTTATATGCTTTTTATCTATTTATTTTATTTTTTATTTAGCCTTTAACCAGGAAGTTACAATAACTCTTCTTCCAGGAAGTCCTAGCCAAGAGTGGCGGCTAGTTACAAGTACACTAAAGCCAATATACAGGTTTAGTGCAGATGCACTTACTCATTAGATCACATCTAACACTTCATATATATTTGTCAGTCAGTGCAGTATTGTTACTGAGAAGATCAGCGAACACCTGAACAGACACGCGTCGCTAATGTCAGAAGTTGCATCATGGTAATGGTGTTGACTATTTCAGAAACTGATCCTGTATCTAAGTGGGTGACACTGATACAGTATCACTGCAACACTAACATGATTCATACACTCAGTGGTTAGAACGCGCAACCAGTGCTCTGACCGAACCCTGTGTTCACACGATAAAAATCTTACAAAAATAATATTTTCAGTACATACTTATCACAGGTGTAGCAGGCCCTGCAGTTCTCTCCCTTGTCGCAGTAGTGCCCCTCCATGCAGTCGCAGACAGTGTTAGAATGTAATGAACATTTTGTTTTTGCCTCCATGTTAGCTATGACACAGAACAGAGTCATATTAGGTATTCATAATGAAAGTTAATTATGAATGGAGAAAGATTTGCAAAATAAATTACTTCATATAAATAAGAGTGGTGTCTGAGGTAAATCAGGTGATTAAAAGTAGAACCAGGAATCAAGAAAAGCCTGTTTACTGCAGCTTTAGCAGCCTTTGGATCGTTTTTCATGATGCACAGTGTGTATCCATCAGGATATACTTCACTTGATCTGCACTGTACTGGTGTTCCCTTTACGCTCTGAAGACCCCATGAAGAACTTTTTAAAGATTAAAGAATCACAAAATGTTCTTGGAAGGACTCAAATTGGTGAAGAATTACGTCTTAATCTCATTCACAGAATTATGTCTTAATCCTAATCTCATTTACAGAAATGGTTCTTTAGAAAATTAAAATAATTCAGTGGCATCGCTCAGACAAACCTTCTCTAAAGGGGATGTGCCATTTATGCAGTTATTATACACTAGTACAGGGTCCCCAACCACCGGGCTGCGGACGGCTACTGGACCATGAGTCATTTTGATACCAGGCAGCACAGAAAGACAGAATAAAAATATTTTTTTATTAGACCTTTTATTTTGGAAAAAAAAACAAAAAACAAACACCATGGAATTTAAAAATGTACCTAATTAATTACAAGCACTCTGATTAATTAATCTAAATTAATCACACGAATTTTTGCTGTAAAAGTATTTAAAGATGTAAATGAATTTTTGCATATGAGCGAATGAATAATCAACATTACTACGTCTCTTTTATTTAATAACTGTTTTCACACCGTTCATGTGCAGTAATGGTCACAGCAATCAAAAATATGACCTAATCTGCAGAGGGAAAAAAATGCAAGATAGAACTAAGTCTGTCTAAACGGTGCAGTTTAAGACAACGTACACACGCACGGGTGTTCTGATGATTCATGCTGCCTTGTTGAAAAATGCTACCATAGCGCAAATCGACAGCAGAGTCTATCAACTCATACTACCCTGTCGAAAAATTCTACTTTTAAGTTTATACAGTTCATAGTCATATTATAACTCTGATAGTAATGAGAAATAGCCAAATAATTTGCACAAGCAGAGAAACATATAGTGTATTTAAAAAATATATCTTATAAGCAGGGGTTGACATAAGTGGTACACAAGTACGCACTGACATGAGTGCGACTTCACAAACCTCTGTCCGCACACCCCCCGGAACATGCTACCCTGTGGGAAAATGCTCCTTTGAAGTTTATACAGCTGCCAGTGTCCAGAGGTACCACAGATTTATGGCCGTTGCACTGAACCCCAAGACTGTGGAACTGCACATGCGCAGAAGGGCACGGTAGCACATCTCGATGGGTAGCATGTTTTGACAGAACACCGGACCGGTTTAAAGTTCGTGGCGTGATTATCAGCGTTAATTTTTTTTTAACGCATTATTTTTTCTGTGATTAACTGAACGAAATTAACACGTTAAATCGACACCCCTACTCTGAATATTGGTCTGTCTTTTTTATCACACACGCAGTTGTTTAGTAGTCTAAAAGTACTGATTACATGCATGATACTAATTAGTAACTGGTGGTAAATGGTTGTGACAGAAAAAAGGGACTAGAAAAGAAAAGTAAAGAACAAAAAGCAACTCACCCCGATCCTCACAGACAGCACAACGCTCACACTGTTCCTCGCCACTTGGATAGTCTCTATAAGTGTCTGGCATGCATTGTTCACATTTTCCGTCAGTTCTCGGGGCAGTGCAGTGCGTCTGTACATAGGAACCTGAGTGCACACATGATTTTCATTAATTTACTGTTACTTTCAGCTTTGCCCGTGTTATTGGCTCATGTTTTACCTGTGGGACAGCGACAGCATTCTAAGTTGTTATGAGTGTACGTCCCATCCTCACACAGCTGGCGTCTCTTGCGGACCATCATATTCTCAACCCCTGCAAAGCAGAGGCTGCTCCACTGCACAAAGGAAAGGAAAAAGCAGTCAATTTGCCATACATTTTACACAAAGTATACATAATAGAAACTGTAATGGTGAAAATCTAGGTTAAGTATCTTGAACAAGTTGCTTTTTTCTTGGTCATTCAGCACAAGACAAAAAAAGGAGTGTATTTGCATATTTTCCTCTTACACTCAGCTATGACACTTTCTATACTCTGTTCAATCTTTTTTATTTAAAGACTACTCATTTAGACACTGTTTCTAAAAAAAAACCTAAAGGAACATGATTTGCGTAGTTTTCTAAAGGTTCTGAGTCTGTTACCCCTTAGTCATTTTATGAGCCTCGTTAGGAAATTAAGATAAGATATATTTAAACTCCTTCAGGTCACATAAATGAGTGGCTGCTTTTTCAAAATTATGATAAAATCCAAGGGATTCTGTCATGGAATTTCATGAAAAGTAGCTTGGCCAGAATTCTACTCAGCTCAGAGCCTGACTGATATACACCAACAAGAGTCCTTGGGCAAGACTTTCAATGCTATGCTCTGGATAAGAACATCTGCCAAATACACAAATGTAACTGTAAACGAACTGACATCAATCTCTTGTATCAGCACTACATTTCTATTCTGGGACCATCAGGGTACAAACTAACTATCTCTTGACAATCAGACAAAATTGAATACCATGATACTTACATACACAATACAAATTCTTAATGACACGAGATATCTCACAATATTTATATTTTGTGACATTCCAAGAGTTGGAACGGACAAAACACAGGCAGTAGTACAACGTTTAAAAAAACAGGTACAAAACTATGTTCAAAATGTTCAGTGTTCAGTGAGCTCTGTTTGTGATGAAACATGCAGTTGTTCAGTGTTCTTTAACCCCTGATATTATCCATAGCGTGCTCAGGAAAGCATATTGACACATACTGTGAAGAAATGTATTAGTGTAACAATGAATATTTTCATATTACCTAGCTCTGCAACAGGCTCAGTGATTTTAATAAAAACAATAATAAAGAACACATGTAGCATTTCCAAACATTTAGTATCTTTTTGAAACCCTTTGGTGCTGCTTTAAAGAAATGAATCTGTTTAGACCACCATCAAATGTAATGTACATACGAACATGTACAAACATTTTACATCATCGTTTAAAAGCGTCTCTCAAAAGCGTTTTAGGCTTCTTAAAATGGTAACATTTTCTGACACAAATATGTAATGAAATATACAGTTAGGCCCAAAAATATTTGGACAGTGATACAAGTTTAGTTATTTTAGCTGTTTACGAAAACAAATTCAGGATACAATTATATAGTCAATATGGACTTAAAGTGCAGACTCTCAGCTGTAATTTGAGAGTATTCACATCCAAATTGGAGTAAGGGTTTAGGAATTACAGCTCTTTAATACGTAGCCGCCTCTTTTTCAAGGGACCAAAAGTAATTGGATAATTGACTCAGAAGGATGCAAAAAAAATAACAATGCTGCATGGGCTCGTCCCTCGTTAACCTGTCATCAATTAAGCAGTTAAAAGGTCTGGAGTTGATTCCAGGTGTGGCGTTTGCATTTGGGAGCTGTTGCTGTGAACGCACAACATGCAGTCAAAGGAGCTCTCAAAGAAGGTGAAAAAAGACAAAATCCATCAGAGAGATAGCAGAAATGTTAGGAGTGGCCAAATCAACAGTTTGGTACATTCTGAGAAAAAAAAGAGTGCACTGGTGAGCTTGGGAACTGAAAAAGGCCTGGACATCCACGGAAGACGACAGTGGTGGATGATCGCAGAATCCTTTCCATGGTGAAGAAAGACCCCTTCACAACATCCACTCAAGTGAAGAACACTCTCCAGGAAGTAGGTGTATCAGTATCTAAGTCTACCATAAAGAGAAGACTTTATGAAAGTAAATACAAAGGATTCACCGCAAGGTGCAAACCATTAATCAGCCTCAAAAATAGAAAGGTCAGAATTGACTTTGCCAAGAAACACCTGAAGAAGTCAGCCCAGTTCTGGAACAGCATTCTTTGGACAGATGAGACTAAGATCAACCTGCTTTCTCAACAAAATATTGAAAAGTTTATTTGTCCAATTGCTTTTGAGCCCCTGAAATGAGCAGTGTTTGAATAAAAATAATTCCTACATAATTCCTACATGTTTAATCATATTTTTTTGTTCAACCCCTTGAATTAAACCTTAAAGTCTGCACTTCAATTCTGTTGTAGTTGTTTCATTTCGAATCCAATGTGGTGGCATGCAGAGCCCAAATCATGAAGATTGTGTCACTGTCCGAATATTTTTGGGCCTAACTGTATATGATTACATATAGAAGTGAAAGTGACCATTCTGTCATATGTGAACACACCACAGCACACAGTGTGAACAGCAACACAATTCTTCCTCTGCATTTAACCCATTCATCAAGTGAAGCAGCGTTGAGCCAGGAACACAGTGCCCAGGGAGCAGTGTGTGGGGACGGTACCTTGCTTAAGGGTACCTCAGAGGTGCTTAGCACTCTTGGCAATCAAACCCACGACTTCCTGATCGCAGGGTAAACTCCCTACCCACTAGGCTACCAGCTGAAGATCACTGAAGATCAGTGATACATTCAAACTTATGTGCTTTTAACTAGCCTAGTTAAAATGTGACCTTAAATTTTTATGTGCTGAATACCGAATAGAGAATTGCATGCATCATAAGTCATAGGCAACATTAGCATGCACAAAAGAATTGCTCAGTCTTTACATATGGTTACAAGTGCTGTTTTTACAAATATAGACAGACTTATGCAGACAAACACTGATCAGTCATAACATTAAAAATAACTGCGTAATATTCGGTAGGTCTCCTTCATGCCTCCAAAACAGCTCTTACTCCCTGAGGTATGGACTCCTCAAGACTTCTGAATGTGTGCTGTGGTGTCTGGCATCAAGGTGTTAGCAGCCAGGTAGATTGAGAGATGGGGCCTCCATGGATCAGATTAGTTTGTCCAGCACATCCCCCACATGCTTGATCAGATTAAGCTCTCAGAAATTTGGAGGCCAAGTCAACTTAAACTCTGTCATTCCTGAACAATTTTTATAGTGTGGCAGTTGTGCTGAAACAGTTTTAAGGAATATTTTTGCCATGAAGGGGTGTACTTGGTTTGCAACAATGTTTAGGTAAGTGGTACTTGTCAAAGTAACATTCACGTAACTGCCAGGACCCAAAGTTTCTAGGCAGAACAAGCCATCTTACTGCATCCGCTGGCTTGTCTTCTTCCCATAGTGCATCCAGGTGCCATCTCCTCCCCAGATAAGCGAGGCACATGCACCTAGCAATTTGTATGATGTAAATGAAAACGTGATTCATAAGACCAGACCGCCTTCTTCTGCTGGCCCATGACACTCTTGCTTGATCATTGGCTGCCCTTCCTTGGACCACTTTTGGTAAGTACAGATCACTGCTCAGACTCAAGCTTGGCCATTTTTCCTGCTCTCTAACACATCAGCTTAAAGAACTGACTATTCATTTGCTGCACAGTACATCCCACGTCTTGACAGGTGACATTGTTTAAGTTATTCACTTCACCTGTCAGTAGTTTTAATGTTGTGACTGTCTGGTGTATATATAGGCAGAGGTATATAGCCCTGAAGTAAATAGATATGGAATTCTTTCCTCAGGGAGGATGCAAAGCAAGGGCATGGTGATACCCAAGCTGAACTCATGAGGCGAGTAGAATGGACAACACTTGATGGTCACATATTCCAGACGGGGTGAGCAGAAGTGAGAGAGAACAGAAACGCTCTTCACCTCGTACCACTTGGTGTTCACCATGTAACTGACTCCCCCACCTTTAAAGCTGTTAGTCTTTGCTATTCTGTACAACTGGAACACAGAGAAAGAGTCTGATGAGTCAGCGCTTGATCTGTCGTGGGGGTCAGCTATGTCTCAGTAAAGCACAAAATGTTGCAGTGCCTTATTTCCCAATGGAAAGTCACTTTTGCTCTGAGATTGTTTGTAACTGGGTTTATGCCTTCTAAATTTAATTATGTGAGACTGAGGCTTCGTAACAGTGCAATATGTCAGTTATGGTAGTTTTAGGTTCCTTAATTCAAAACTATGCAATTGGCTTCTTTAAACATCTAAATCATTATTTTACAAACATTGACATAGGCTTTCAAATAAGTTTTAATTAACACATTATTCTGTTCTTCTGTGTGTTTTAAGGAGTATCTGTGTAAGTAGCCTTTATATAAGGCATTTTTGGAAATTGTGGGGGCAGCGTGATGTTCTACTGGGAAACATTGTGTCCTGGCATTCATGCAGATGTTACTTTGACACATACTACTTTCCGAAATATCACTGCAGACCAAGTACACCCCTTCATAAAATTCCTTAATAGTAGATGTAGGATAATTAGCTCTGCCACACTGCAAAAATGTTCTGGAATATTGTAAGGAACCTGTGAGAAACTGTGTGCTCTTACGCACCACTATACCATCATGTATGCTGGCTTTTGAACGGTGGTTTCATAACATGCCAGATGGCCCACCTTCTCTTTAGCTTGGTTCATTTGACCTCCACAATTTCCAAAAAGCATTTTAAATTTTGATTTGTCAGCCCACACGACAAAGAGGACAAATAAGGTTTTGTACTGGCCCAGAGAAGACGTGGCATTTCTGGATTAAATGAATATATGATTTCTTCTTTGCATCGTAGTTATAACTTGGATTTGATGATGCAGTGACAAACTGTGTTCACAGACAATTGTTTTCAGAATCATGTCTGATTTTAATGCAGTGCTTTCTAAGGGCCAGAAGATCACAACCATTGAACCATTGAAAATTTCTCTGGATTCTCTGAACATTTGAAAGATATTTTGTACCACAGATGATGAAATCCTTTACAGTTTTCTTTGCAGTTTTGCACTGCGGAGAGGTTTTCTTAAAATGTTGTATACAGTCTTTTAGGAAGTGATGAACTCTTCCCCGCTTTTACTTCCAAGAGACTCTTTGTGGTGCTTTTTTATACAATCTTACTGCCAATTAATGTAATTAGTTACATTACACAACTTTTCTGATCTTTTGTTACCAACTTTTTTTTAAAAATCACAGCTATTTTCAAATAAATACAGGCGTTACATAATTTGTAATCACATTCTGATTGTATTTACATTTTCATGATAACATTTCATTTATATCTGCCACCCTCAGGCACAAAAAGGTAGCCAGGCACCAAAAATGGTCCATCAATCCTTGTAGCGCCACCAAAAGGCCAAGAGTTTGTTCTGGAGTTGTGATCCTGATTTCTCCTGAAACCCTAGGGGTCCGTGTACATGACGGCCAAAGGATTTTCATGTTAAATCGTAAAAACCAAAAACGAAAAACGACCTGTTTTTGTTTTTTTTTCTTTTGATTTTACAATCGAAAAAAGAAAGGATGGCCCGTTATCCGATTTTCTTTAGTGTGATTATACACGAAAATCAGGAATAGAAGATCTGTGTGGAAATCGGTTCTTTTTGGAAAGTTTTGTTGTGACCCGGAAGTTCATGGTAAAATTGGTGCCAAGGAGTAAATCAGAGAATCACACAGTATGACGCTTGACGCACACTTGTAGCAAATTACTGTTAAGTTGGTTTCTTAAGTTACAATAAATCACAGAACGTACAAATAAATCACAGAATAGCTCGTGACATCTGTTAATATGTCTTTGGACGAGTACAGAGATTTTATTGTTGAAAAACATAGAAACTAAGTATTTTGTCTGATATTGTGTTGGCGTTATGCACTAATTTTGGGACGAGACTTTCGGAGAGGAATGTGCGGAGGTGGGGTTCTGAGCAGGGGCTTAGAAGGGATTTCTGTCCTGATGGACAGCTGGAGGTGGAAGTGGCTAAAGGTATTGCTGAGGTAAGTTTTACTATCCATCTAATATCACTGCAGCTTTTATTTTTTTTAAATTATGTGTTACTTCAAAAATGATCTGATTACGTGTAAGGGCTGTAAAAAGCTTAACACACTGCTCTGTGTATGCTTCCACAGCGCTACTACTAAATTATGGAACTCTTCATGTTATCACCTTGCATCTGATCAAGCTTGTTTGTTTCTGGCTAATTTCATTTAAATGGGTGGAAATGTATATTTTTAACTCTGAAAAATGCAGGTAATAACTGCAGATTTTGGAGTTAAAATATTTTTTTCCAAATTCAAACAAAATGTATATGAATAAAAAGCAACAGTAGTAATGACTTAACAGAACAATAAGCAACATGATATACATGCTTTTTCTATATTTCAAATGTTTTACTTGAACATTATACTAACACATACATTTGCACACTGTGCTGTGTCCTGCGACTGAACATAACTGTTTTCCTAGACTGGATCATCCTTTGGATGAAAATTCATGACAGGCTACCTGTCTGCAAAGGGGATTACAGCCTCTGAGGGTAGAGTGGGAAAAATGCTGAGAAGTATTCATCAGCCCTATCACAATGCAAGACAGCGGGTAAGTATATCAAATGTTCTTTTTAAAAAAAATGACGTATTGACAATATTATAATTAAAATGGAACATTAATGAGTCATATTTTTATTTTATAGGGTGCCCGAAATTTAAACCCTATACCCTACAAGGCCGAATACATGGGTCACAAGCTCCACCTAGATCAAAATGAGAAGCTTGTTATGTTTGGGGTGAAGCATGTTATGGCTATTGATGGATTCAGCAAGAAGGTTGTTGGTCATGCAACAATGCCTGTAAAGAACAACACTGTCATTTATGAGAATGTGTTCAGGTAAAATTGCATTTTTAAAATGGAATCAAAAATAGGTAGGTAGGACTGACAAATTGTTTTTGGTTCAAGGAGCTGGTATTTCTAAAGAAATACTGTTTATTAATTTTTTCCTCAGACCTGCTATGCTTTCCCATGGACTATGGGACCAGGTCAGAGTTGACTGTGGGACAGAATTTTATCTGACATTGTTCATGCAGGAAAAGCTGGCAGGACATAGACACAATCGTCAAAGGCAGCCTTACGTTCATACGCCATCTACAAGGGTAAGATTAATGCATGGTTAAAAAACGGACGTCTTTTTTGTAATGGCCTATTTCTAATGATGTTTCATATTCCTAAAACACACAGAACCATGTCATAGAAAGAATGTAGCTGGAGGTGATTACAAGAGTCAACTACCCTTTAATGACAGTTTTGGTACAGTTGGTAGATCAGGAAGAACTGAATATGGAGGACAGCCTATCCATGTATTGTGTTTCAAACTTAACATGCCAAATGGCCGAGATTGGCATCACAAAACGTCATAGAGGCATGGAATGCGCACCGGATCCTAGGTATGACTTTACTGATTATTATAAGCATGACATGTTAGTTAAGCACAGACTTTGGCATGCTACATCAGATTTAATCTTAACTACACTGCAGGGCAAATAAATGAGGCAAACAGAGTTTATCACAGTTTCTATACATTCTTTTTTTATCTGAACAAATACAAGTGCAACAAGCAGGTTTAGTGAAGACAAACATGGAAAAAAGCTGTTGTCTTTTAAACTCTACACTGGCTACAGACAATGCATTCAATATTGTGATACACTGTTACTTATTTGCCCAGCAGTGTACATTCACTGTTAATCCAAAGCCAGTACTAATTATTTTTGATACATTTGTATTTGGTTAACCTTTAAAGTCTTATTTTCCCATTTGCAGGAAAAGGAATACCAAATGAATTGGCCAAGGATGGGTGTACAGCAAAAACCCGGAAGACATTGTGCCTCTTAGTGATGTTGCAGCTGACCTGTATAATCAAGAAGTAGGATCAACCTTGAGAAGGGAATCAATTTTTGGAGTGGATCCTTTCCCCTCTGAGGAAGCACGACAGTAGACTGAAAGTGCATTTGGTTCTCATTTTGATTTGGTATCATTATGCCAAAATGTAGTTCACCAGTACTATGCCCCTTTTAAAAATGCAATTAAATGTCTTATTGATTTGACCAGAAGATCTGTGTGACTTGTTACAGTGACCTGCAATGTAATGAAGTAAGAGTATACATAGAAAAACCATTTATTAGACACAACTGCAAAAGTTGAACAATTACAGTGTATATCTCCATAATAAATAAAAATGTTTTAAACATTGTAAGCATCAACAAAGCTTTTACAAGCTTTACACATTTTTTTAAAGGTACAGTGCAGTTACAGGTGATGGTCTAGAACACGATGGTCTAGACATTTAACAGGTTAAATGTTACACTGCAAAATATATGTAAAACTTAAACAAGCTTAATTGTTGTAACCCAAAGGTAGTTGTGAACACAAAGTGCATTAACAATCACTTCATAATAATCTCTCCATAACAAATGCATTGCATTTAAAACCCTGTAAACTTTAAAAAAAACTATTTTAGCTTTTCCAAAATTCTAACAAGCTTTTGACTTTTGAAAGGGAAACTGCAGTTACAGTGAGGAACATAAGTATTTGAACACCCTGCGATTTTGCAAGTTCTCCCACTTAGAAATCATGGAGGGGTCTGA
>JBBJLS010017293.1:0-15399 GCA_037577275.1 Bryconaethiops microstoma
ACATGAAAAAAAAAGAGGAAGCAGGAAGGGGGCAAACAAAAACGTTTTCACACCCCTGTGTGTGTGTGTGTGTGTGTGTGTGTGTGTGTGTGTGTGTGTGTGTGTGTATATATTCCGTATTCCGTGATTCCGTATTACCTCAATCACGTCTTCTCCATTGCACCGTGTATTCTCCGTACGAAATCAAGTACCGAACCGTGACGGTTCGGTACGAATGCGAATGTACTGTTACAGCCTTAAAATATATAAATACATAAAGAAGAAAGACATGCACCAGAGGTGACAGACACACATCACATATGGGGAAATACTTCACTCTAGACCACACAAACAGCACGGTGACCTGCACAATCTGCAAGTCGGTGTTAAAGTAGAGTAACAGTACTGGCGTTCTGCATGGCATCTGAAACGGCACTGCTAGCTAACATGGCTAATGCTAGCACTGCAGGGAGTCGTCCAGTCTAGAGGATGCTGAGTGGCTTAAGCTGTACTGACAGAACTCGTGATAGGTCCACTCAGTCTCACTTAAAATATAAGTCCTCTAAAGCAGCAGTCCCCAACCTTTTTTATGCCATGGACCAGTTTCATGTAAAACAATCTTTTCACAGACTGGTATAGATACAACTAAAAACAATGTGCGTTTGTTTTTTACTCATTTTTGATATCTTGTGGGCTAAATTTTTGATGTACCGTATCATGTGACCAAGGCATTTTTTCAAAATAAAAGATCTTTCAAACTCTGATAGTCAATAAAATACTTTTTATTCTGACTTTCCGTGTGACCTGGTATCAAGTGACCACAGCCCAGTGGTTGGGGACCTCTGCTCTTAAAGCATTGCAGTTGGCTATGGCGGATGTAGGCTCAGTGGATATATGGAGAGTATTGAAACTGGGTAAATGTAACTACACATTCTACTCATAAAGACATAATTCTTATTTACGTCTGGATTTTTTTCTGCTCCCACAACAAATTATGCCATTGCTGAAAAGTTGTAAAATTGGCTCTTTTCCAGTTTGTGATCATTCTCTGGTGTACCTTACCCTTTATCTCACCCAGTCTACACCTAGACATAGATACTGGAAATTTACTAATTAATTTATTTTAAAAATGTGGAGGCTTGCAAAAAAATCAGAATGGTTTAAGCAGTATATGGAGCATAATGCAGCCTCAGATGTCTCGCCAGCAATAATGTGGGATGTGACTAAAGAAGTCATCTGGGGCCATCTGATAGCATATTCTTCTGCTAGTAAGATTAAGTTAGGGGCCAAAAACTAAAAATTATGCTTTCATTGATTTCTTTGTCATTATACACTTCTAAATGTCCTGCTGATTTAGACAAAAAACATTTTAAAACTCCCTAACACTTTCTAAAATCTCTGAGAAGGATCAAAACTATTTAAGGTCTCTATAATCAGGAAAGGCGCCAGGACTAGATGGGTATCCAGCTGACTTCTACAAATGTTTTTGGCCCCAAATTGAACCATCTATTCATGCCCATGCTTAATGACTTCTTAAAAAATGAAAAACTCCCTAATTCTATTACTTCAGCAATAATTACTTTAAAGATAAGGATCCAACTGATTGCACATCTTATCGGCCAACTGGAAAAAGTACTACCTGCCCATGTTAACCCAGGTAAGACTGTAAAATATATATATGGTGCAGATAACATTCGCAGACTCCGTATTATTAATTACTCAAACAATAACAAACTACAAACTTTAATAATGTCCCTCAATGCTGAAAAAGTATATGATACAATAGAATGGAGTTTTTTTGTTTCCCATACTAGATAAATTTAATCTGGGTGGCACATTTATAAACTGGATTAAGCTCTTGTTCAAAAACACCAATGCATACATGTGTACAAATGGTGTCCTTTCAGAGAACTTTGAATTGTTTAGAGGGTGTCGACAGGGCTGTCCTTTGTCCCCTCTTTTATTGTATTTAGCCAAAGAACCTTTGGCAGAGTCCTTACACATTAGTAAGGAAGTCTTAGAAGTTAATATTGGTAAAATCATAAAAAAAAATATCATCTGCATACAATTAAATTTCATTTATCAACATTTGGGGAGATTACAGCATATGGAATTAATTTCACAAAATCTACTGCATGTATTTTGGGTACTCCAATATCTAGAGATTTTTGGAAGTTATGGAAACCCCTCTTGCACCTGTTGTAATACATTGTAAATTGATGTATGTAATATTGTCTGTCATTTGACGTGCATCACCCACACGTTTGTGGGGGTTACGTTCCAAGAGCCCCCGCGAATTGTGATGTGGTTTAAAAAAAAAAAAAAGGCTAAAATTGCCTAATTTATAGTCTAAACGCTAAATATGCTCCCAAATATGCTCCCAAAACACTTTAATTTCATTTTAAACTCGTCTTAATACTAAGGTAAACCCGTATCCGTACCGTACAGTGTACACTGCTGTCACCCGTAGTGCTAGTATGTAAAATACTGATGTTACCCCTGTATAGACTGTACTGTAAATCATGCACGCACGTTTTCTTTGGTATGTGCTGTCATTTTCTTTGGTAAAAGCAGGATAAATACAGTAATTTACAGTAGTACAGTAGTAAATTACAGTAATAAAAATAGAGGGCTTTAAGGACAACAAAACGAAAAACATGAAAACACTAAGGAAAACTCTCAAGATGCATCACAGGGCAGCAGCCAATATACGGTTGCTTTGTGTTCTCTCGACAGTACTAAAAAATTTATATTTTGTATGGAAATTTAGCTGAATTTAAGTTAATATGTTACAAAATTACGTTCTTAACAATTAGGGTTTCTGTGAACAATTATACTATATTATAGCATTTTTTAAAATCATTCGTTTCGTCACCCAACATTATAAATGCCTCCAGCTCCCCTGAACTTCACTATCCATGTCATCCTCTTTGCCAGTCGTCCTCTTTTCATGTTTATCAAAAACCGGATGGCTAAAATCCTATCACTGAGAGACTATAATACACAGAGTCAAGAAGATTAACACACTACTTCTGAATCTCTTCAGGAACAAGCCATTTCTGGACTAGTGATGCAGCTTTAAATTTGCTATTTTAAAATATGTTCCCTTATAACTGCTGAGCTGAAAGGGGATTGAGAGATGGTAAAGTAGAGAGTTACGACAACAAATGATCACGTCATGAAAACAGAACAAAGTACCTGTCATTCTCAGCGGCCCGTAGTGAGGGAAGTCTGAAGCTTGTGTTCCGGTCCAATTTGGTCTGGCTCTTTGTCCTTTTGATGGACCCTTTCAGTCGTTTACTGAAAAAAACCTGAGAAGGAAAAGAGACATACACTAACTAGGTGTGTCCCTGTGAGAAAAGTCTGCTATTGTAAAAAAACTGACAATGGCTGTGTGTATGATGATATTAATATTGACTCAGTATTAACAGTCAGATGCTTTTTCACCACATATCCAAGACTGTAGGTTATCATCTATTACACCTAAAGTCTTGTTGGAACAGAAAGGGGCCATCCGCAAACTGTTTCCACAAAGTTGGGAGCATGAAATTGTCCAAAATCTCTCGGTATGCTGAAGCATTCAGAGTTCCTTTCACTGGAACTAAGGGGCCAAGCCCAGCTCCTTGAAAACAATCCCACACCATAATCCCCCCTCCACCAAACTTTACACTTGGCACAACGCAGTCAGATAAGTACTGTTCTCCTGGCAACCGCCAAACCCAGATTCGTCCATCAGATTGCCAGATGGAGAAGTGTGATTCATCACTTCAGAGAACGCGCCTCCACTGCTCTAGAGTCCAGTGGCGGCGTGCATTACTTGGTGATGTATGGATTGGATGCAGCTGCTCGGCCATGGAAACCCATTCCATGAAGCTCTTTATGCTGTTCTTGAGCTAATCTGAAGGCCACATGAAGTTTGGAGGTCTGTAGCGATTGACTCTGCAGAAAGTCTGTGAACTCTGCAAACTATGCGCCTCTGCATCCGCTGACCATGCTCCGTCAGTTTACGTAGCCTACCACTTCATGGCCTGTTACTGTCATTCCCAATCACTTCCACTTTGTTATAATACCACTGACAGTTGACTGTGGAATATTTAATAGTGAGGAAATTTCACAACTGGACTTGTTGCACAGGTGGCAACCCATTCTATCACAAATGTTTGTAGAAGCAGTCTGCATGCCTAGGTGCTTGAGGTTATACACCTGTGGCCATGGAAGTGATTGGATTTAATGAATTTCGACGGGTGAGTGAATACTTTTGGCAACATATATATATGTGTGTGTGTGTGTGTGTGTGTGTGTATACACATGATATAGTGATGCATAACAGAAAACAGGAAAACATATTCTTCACACTGGACCCTTGATGGCTATTAACTGTGTTACTTGTCAAGTCCGAGACATCTTCAGTTTACACACACACACCCCTTTTCTTTTTCATATCGGACAGGCATGTTTGTGGTTGGTGGACTATGTCACACTGAGAGGCAGAATCTTCTTGCCAATCTTCTACCCACCCACATACTGGAAGAGCAGAATGTGGATGTGCCTATGTGTTTCTGTCAGTATCAAGTCTTCTATTCTTGTGTGTTTGTGTGTGTGAGTCATCATACAAGTGAACACGCATGTAATTTCAAAGTCTTTTCTAGCTAAGTCATCCCCAAGCTGACTGACAGGTTAGCTTAGAAGAGCTTGAGCCAGAAACTCATTTTAATTACATTAATCATAAAAATAAGATACTGATTTACACACACACACACACACACACACACACACACACACAAACACACGCACGCATATATATACATACAAATAAATAAATATATATATATATTTATAATGTAATAACATAGGTTTCATTAGTAGATGTTCAAATTCACGGACCACGTTTAGACTATTTAATCAGCTAATTATCCAAAGAATGAACATTATAGCATATTGTAATTCTGTAAACATTATAACATATTGTAATACTGTAGACTTTCTTTAGTATATAAAACCAATTTGGGTGCCTCTCTGTCTGGGTGTCTCTCACTCCAAGTATTGGCACCCCTTTTGAGGATGTATTGGTACATCTGTCTTTTTGACCAAGGTTTTTACAGTAACCCTCACCTGTGAAACCACAATAACCACCTAGCAACACCTTAGCAACCACTTAGAACATCACAGCAACCACCTAGCAAAACCACAGCAAACACTACAGTAACCAAAGCGACCAGCTAGCTACAGCACAGCAACCACCTAGAAACAACCACAGTTATTACAGCAACCCCATGCAATCACACTTCGATTTTTATCTACTTTTAAATGAGCATTTTTACGTTGCTTGAATGAACTGGAGCTGCTAAAATAATAATAAATTACGAATAATTGAAAAGCATTCAACACAACGAAAGCGTTGCTATATTAAATATCTTTGAAACTAGGCCATGGCATAGATTTAAGCAGTAACACACTCTTATACCCTCAACCTCACATATGTTTGCTCTTTGTCTCTCTCCTGCTCTCCCTCACACACACATGCGCGCGCGTGCGCACGCACACACATACACGCATGCACACAGTTTTTACAGGAAACAATAGCTGACGTTAACTAGCTAAATAAATATACTTGCCATGAAATATTGAAGCAAATCTGACTCAAAGGACCAAACAGGCTGAATTACGAGTAAACACTAGTTAAAAGCATTAGGCGCTGTGAGGCGAACGATTCCTCACTTCAAAACGCAGAGCATGCCACAGATCCAAACTCATTTAATTAAAGAAGACTTTGTAATATTACACCCTGCTGATCAGCGCCCTTCATCCATGGCTGCAACATGTTTTCATGTACTTACATGCCACACACAATCAATTTTACACAGTATGCTGCTAATGTACATTAAAATTTGTTTTGATTGGTGCCAGTGTTTCTCTGCTTTGTATACATGTAGCTGCTATTTAAGGCTTGTCCTCACAGCTCATGCTCTCTTCTACACAAACGTACAGATAAGTATAGATGAGTTTGGCTGGATCATTTTCTCCGCCTCCATTTTCTCCGCCTGGCATGTTAAGTGTCAAATCCAGCTTCGCGACTCAATGTGTCAATGAATCGATCAAATAATACTTTTCAACTATTTTGTTGTTGCTGCCTAGGTCCACTACATAATAGGATCAAACGAGATCTTAGAGATGCTCTTGCAGAGATGCTCTTGGAGGAAATGCTTTGACCCAGCCATGTATCATCACCATTTATTTTGTTAAAGTTACTTAGATACTTACACAACCATTTTTTCCTGTTTCCTAAACATTGACAATTAAGTAAAGTGTAAAGTAAGGTGTCCATTTGTCATATGTGTACACACCACAGCAGACAGTGTGAACAGTACAAAATTTGTTCTCTGCATTTAACCCATTCACCAAATGAAGCAGGGGGCAGACAGGAACACAGCGCCCGGGGAGCAGTGTGTGAGGACAGTACCTTGCTCAAGGGTACCTCAGAGGTGCCATTAGCAAACCCATGACCTTCTGATCGCAGGGCGAACAACCTAATCACTAGACCACCAGCTGCCTACTGGAGGTACATGTTGCCTCAAAAAAGGTAGTTCAAGATCTGTATTATTTTACAAAAAAGCCAAAAAAGAGTCAACTTCTGTCGACATTATGTTTGAGTTTTGTTCAAAAATAATCACATGGTACACAACACTGTGGTAAAGAAGGCATATGGGACAAGTCGGAGCTGACAAAGTTGAAAACTCCAGGTGGCGTTACAGTAGCAATGGAGCTTGCAGAACCAAAGTAGACCCACTAGCACAATTCCCGGAGCAAGAGTTAACTGGGCAGAAAAGGGTATTAAAACAATACAAAAAAATTATATATGTAACACACAATTTCAACAGCCTGACGGCCGAAGGGCGGGACTCAATCCTCCTCTGGCGTCTATTTCTGAGTTCTAATGGATATGTTTTCAGTCTAAAAGGCATAGAAGTCGGTTGGCATAAACAGGTAAATAACACTAAAATGGGCATTTCAGCAAGTTTTAGGTTCTTATTCAGCAGCACTAATATTGCTACTATTGATAGACACTGCTGAAAGAGAACTTCTAAAGTATTTCAGGAGAGAAACGCACAGTTCACAGTTTTGACCCAATCATCACAGGGCTCTGCTGCGTTCTGAATTCTTCATCATTAAGCTCCCAGAATGGAAACGGCAGTCAAAGGAGCATCAGCTCTTTCTTTGTTGAAAAGCTGGAAAAGTATTTTTCTTCAATTTCAGCATTTTTTTTTTGAAGTTGTACCGTTAATAAGATACAAAAATAAAAATACCCACAATGATGACACCACTGGCAAGAGAATTATGCCACATATAATTAAAATTAGAGAAATTACTTTTACATTTTTAAGATCTCAATTAAAAGACTTAGAGTTATGTCAAACTTTAAAAAGGCCTCAATTTATATTTATAGAGAAACAGATGTTCTTAATGAACTCAAACCTGCACATTTTTTATACATGTTAAGCACTGCAAAGCTGTTGAGTGAACTATAACTGAAAATGTAAAATAAAACAAGTTTCCTCCATAACGGAAAGAATATAAAACAGTGCATTTCTGACATCTTAGTAACTGGTTGTGTGGTGATGCAGAGTCAAATTATAGACTGTCCTTTAACTTGAAATGCACTAGTTAACTGTTTCATCCCACTGGCCATCACTTACTAGCTTGTTAAATATGTAACAGTTGTCTGGTAATCCACATTATATTAGGTGGCTTGTATTAGTGAGCAGTGATGAATAAAAAATATTAAATTGTCTGTCAAATAAAGCACTCAAATGGTGAACATACTGTAAAGTATTTGTTTGCAAAGAATGCTGAGTGTATTTTTAGTTCCTATTAAGTGAATAGTATACAAATGCAGAAAATTTGTCTATACATGGCTCTACCTATTTGGGTGCAGACGACTGTATTTAAATTCTTACACAGATTTGCTGTTACTTTTATCCTCATCTGTGTATTTCTTGAACAGCATGTTACATAAATTTTAGTTAAGCCTTTACATGACAGGTTAGGCTTTTTTTGATACTCGATCCAGTGATTCTAAACCATCAGACTAATACTAAGTAACACCCCTTAAGGTTACTTTAATTTTACTTAGGATAACTTTAATGGTTAATATCCGACCGAAGAACATTACCATACATTTGATTGGTATATGCTCATATAAACTGGTATGCCTCAATAAAATTTTGTAAACTAGTCACCTGAATTAAGAGGTGTAAAATGGTCCTACAGGGTTCAGAACATTGATTTAAGCATCAAAATGCATTTATTCATTGTTCTTTAAAGACTTGAAGTACAGTTCACTGTATAAATCAAAGTTGTTTGAACTGCTGCAACCTGCCACTCAAAGATCAAGCAGGATGAGGAAGGCCAAAGGGGGATCTAAAGTCCATCTAAAGGTGTTTTTACACCTGATCAGAGTACCTGAGTTTGCAGGGTTTATTCTGGGCTTGATTGGAGAAATGGACTCATTAATGCAGGTTTAAATGGAAAACCATGAATCAATTGTGAAATTCTCCCTTGTGTACACAATTATTGTAAGAGTAGACAAAAAGTTTGTCCCTTTATTATTTTTTTAAATATAATTTTGATCTATAAAACCACCTCTCTGACTACCACCTGTCTTACTGACTATAACATTTAATTTATAACAATGTATTTAGTACAGAGTTTTTTCAGGAGTGTTTTATTTTGACTTTATATTATACTTTACTATACAGTCTGCAATTGGCTTTGCTTTCACTCACGGCCCTCCCTCTCCTTCAATCAATTTGTGTGATTCTAGCTAGCATAGGGATCTGTTAAATTATGTAACAGAATTGGCTGTTTGCATTTTTCAAGTGTGTTGAGCTGTCCAATGATCTTGATTTAGCAAAAGTTTGAAAAGATGTGGTGGCTGGCTCCCTTGACTCCCCTGAAGCACATGTCAGCCTTCATGTCACCCTCCCAGAGCCTATGGTATGTCGTGAATGGGGGAGTCCGAGCTACTTTGTGGAATAGGACACTGTTGCTTGAAAACATTTTCAGCTATGTGGACAGACTCTTGTGATTGGCGCTCAGTGCACTCACACTGTGTTTCCTTCGTAGATTCATTCTCCAGGATTATAAAGCTTGAAGTTGGTAACAAGACCAGATGAACCAACCAATTCATTCGGCACCCAGCACCATAAGCAGAGGTCTTGATGTGGACCTGATTCAGCCGTCATGACAGTGTATTGAAATAAATCCTGCAGGCCTAAAAAGAATAACCTAAACTTGTTCATTATCAATGCCTATAGCATTTTCTAACAAGTCCTAGGGACTCACAACCCTATATATTTTTACATATTCTCCATCTCCAACACATCTAATATATGGTCACAAATATAACATTTACTGCTGTGCTCAGTTCTGTACTGTTACTAGTGAATGTGGAATTGCTTTGTAGCAAAGTTAAAAAAAAAAAAAATCGTAACGAGTAGATTTGTGAGCATTTCTTTGACAGGAGTCTCAAGATTGGAAGGGTCTCAAGAGGTGACAAGCTAGTGCAACTCTGTGTGAGCTAATGCAATTAGCATTAGGACTAATGGCTGTTAAAATGCATAATTCAGTTACCATCAAGTTGTGGTAAATGCCAACTTTAACACAACACAAATGTCCAATGTGAGCACTGGAAAAACAAAAGATCTTAGTGACTTTACTAGAGTGGTAGTAGTCTAGTGCGTGAAACACTTGCCTGACCACAAAGTTGTAGGTTCAAACACCCATTTTCTACCATTGTGCCCTTGAGCAAGACACTTACTCATTTGCACCAGGGGGACTGTCCCTGTAACCAATGACTGCTAGTCACTCTGCAGTTGGCGCTTGGCATACCAGTTCAGCATCTCCCAAATGCCAAAGCACTTTGGTTTGCCATTGCTGGGTATGGTTTTAAAAAAAGCTACCAGTCATTATGATCCTGTGGACGCAAACAGCTTGTGAGCTAGGGAAGTGAAGGGAGAATGGAGAGAATCTCACATGGAAACAGATAGGTCCCAATGAATAAAAATGGCACATGTATTTAACACACAATCATATTCAACACTGGCATGCACAATGTCATCCCAGTGTGAACTACTAATTAGACTTCATTTTGAAACAGCTACAACAGCCAATGACCAGGTCAGTTGGCAGTAGCATCAGTGAACAACAATAAAGTGCATCTTCAAAAGGAGCATCAAAACTGGACCCCTGAGGACCTCAAACAACTGCAATCATGGAGCAATAAAGGACCCTTGATTCCAGCTGAAGAACATCAGCATGGCTCTTTTGAATTTCGTTTCACGACTACAGTTCATGAAGTATGTGGGATCATGATCAGGGAAGATTTAGAATTTGACACCAACAACAGCTATCAAACTAAATGGGCCCTTGATACCCACTGAGACATGCCTGCATGGTGTAGCTCATGGAAATCTCGCTACTGACAAAAATATTTCCTTAATGGCTACAGCTTATCCTGCATCAAGCAACACTCTAATGTAAGGATCAGGATTAGGTGCTATTAACAATCATCAAGCTAAAAAGACTCTCGACACCTACTGAACCAAACTTGATTGTCCAAAGACTGAAGAAGAAGAAAAAAAATTATATATATGTATATATATATATGTATATATATATATATATATATATATATATATATTTGGGACACACCTTTTTATTGAGTCTTACTTCCATTGAAGGGAAATCCTACTGCTTCAGCATACCAAAACATTTCAGACAAAGCTATGCTTCCAACTTTGTGGACACCAATAATAAAGTCTGTGTATTTGAATGCAATGAAATTAAACTCCCTGTTGGTGTAATAGTCAGGCGTCCCAATACTTACAGAATATATGTTTTCATTTATTTATTTTGACTCAATTAAAGTATAAATCACATTGTCTCAAATTCAACAAATCAAGCTTCACATAACTATATAATTTCTACTGTGCTGTATCATACTTCTGCAGAAATACTTTTTACTTTTTATATTGATTTTATACTCTTGTCATAGTAAGCTATAATATAGTAATAAGCATCAGTTCAGCACGTTAAACATTAAAACCAGTGAGAGGTGAGATCAATAAGATTATCTTGTCACAACAGCATCTGGGGGAGGGATATTTTAGGTAGGAAGTGAACAGTCAGTTTTTAGAGCTGATGTGTTGGAAGCAGGAAAAATGGGTCAGTGTAAACATCTGAGTGGCTGTCATCAGATAGTGATGGCAAGCATTTCCAAAACAGCAAGTCTTTTGGGTGTTCCTTGTGTGCAGTGGTCAGTATCTAGGAAAAATGGTCTAAGGATCAAGTATCATGGGTACGTAAGACTCACAAATGAGAGCTATTTTAGCACAAATTGCTGAAAAAAGTTAATGCCAACTATGACTGAAAGATGTGAGAACACAGTGCATATATGGGGCTGGTCCGAGTGTCCATGCTGACCCTTGTCCACCACCAAAAACATCTACAACTGACACGTGAGCGTCAGAACTGGACCATGGAGCGATGAAAGAAGGTGGCTTGGCCTGAGGATGATGTTTTCTTCATCACGTGGACGGGCAGGTGCTTGTGTGTTGCTCATCTAGGGAAGAGATGCCCCCAGTATGCACTATGGTTCCTCAGGTCCTGGCATTCGTATGAATGTTATCTACCTAAACACTGTTGCAGATCAAGTACAGCCTTTCATGGCAGCGGTATTCCCCAATGGTAGTGACCTCTTTCAGCAGGACAGTGAGTCCTACCACGCTGGAGAAATTGTTCAGGAATGATGGAACGTGACAAAGAGTTCTAAGTGTTGATTTGGCCTCCAATTCAACGGATCTCAATCAGCTGTGGGATGTGCTGGACGAGTCCAATCCCTGGTGTATCCACCTTGCACTTTTTAAGGCTTAAGTAATCTACTGCTAACATGTTGGCGCCAGATACCACAGTACACCTTTAGTGGTGTTGTTGAGATCATGCCTCAATGAGTCAGAGCTGTTCTGGTGGCCCCTAGGGAACCTTTACAATGTTAGGGAGGTGACTTTCAGTGTTATGGCTGCAGTATCCTGTATTTAAGTATTATTCTTTTTCATACAAGCATGAGTAAACACTTGTTTGAATTATAAGACTTTCTTCATTTTTTAAGACAAGTGAGCAGTCAATCACATGCCGGGCAAGAGATCTGTTGCCCCCTTCTGGCCTCATTAGGAACAAATGAGTGGTTAAATTATTCCCTCTTGGGCAAGTGGGGCATGACTGGCCATTGAGCCTAACTTTTAAGGGAACCTTTCTTTGGAACCATATTTTCCAAACAGAAGCAGAACTCACCACAGTACACAGAGTAGTCTGTAAGTTGACTAGCTGGACAATGACTGTTACTTTGACTATGCACTTCAGCACACTGAGCTTGCAATGAAAATTCAGTGGAGAGTCCACAGCTGGTGAAAATTTCATCCCTTTCATTCCCAGTCTTCCCATTTCAAGGAACCATAAATACCTGAATAGTTGGCTGTTCAAGGCTCAAGGGTTCAAGGTTGTGTTGTCATCAGCAGCTGTGCACTTGTACATAGTGGGATGAGATGTTTCTCCAGTGCAACATATAGCAACATTCAACAGACTGCAAGTTATGACAGAAATAATACAAATAACACAAAATATAGACACCACAACAATGTAATTTAGCAGTATAGTGTGGACACTACGTAAACCACAGTGACTAGATTTGCGCCATAAGTGTGATTCCGTAATGAATAATATTGCACGATAGGTATAATAATGTTGAATTAGATCATGTCCGTTAGAGCTAATGAAAGGTCTGGAGTTGATTGTAGGTGTGGTAACTGCATCCAGAGTCGCTGTTTTCTCTTGACACAAGCCCCAGAGAAGTGCCAAGTGTTCAGCAATGCAGGCCACCAAGCATTGATTTCATTTGCATATCATTCAAGAAGGCTTTTGTCCTGCAAGTGGAACTAAGTTGCTCTAAATACAGATTCAGCTCAGTCCTGCAGTGGCGTCCCAAGGGTAAAATCTAACGACCCACTCCTGACTGGTCTCTATACTGACCTCAGAACAGCTGCCGTTTGCCCGTGTAGCTGCTTACTTGCTCATTATGTTTTAGGCCACTTGTAGTGATGAAAATGGGCATTTATGACACTTATGATAATTATCTGAGTGTTGATCAGACAGTGGAGGGCGCCCACATGTGAGAACTAAAAAGGGCCCATATGGAGCTTGTGAGCAAAATAGTAACTTGAGCCTCTTCACCGTAGAGAAACAGAAATATCCTAAAAAATTTATTTTATTTTTTTGTAATATTTTCGTTTACTTTTTATCCCCATTTACCCCCATTCAATTAGAACTCCCTCGCGGGCGCCCTCTAGCGTTTTCAGTTCATTTTTGGATTTAAAGGATAGAATAGGAAGTGTGTTGCATAAGCATTTTTCAGTCTTTTACTTAAGATTTTTCTCTTTATATATATATATATATATATATGGGGTGGCCCAGTGTGTTTTGTGGGGTGTTACACACACACACACATGCACACACACATGCGCACACACATGCGCACACACATGCGCACACACATGCGCACACACATGCGCACACACACACACACACATTTTCAATGTATTATATGTATGTGCTAGGGAAGCAAAATGATGCCTTATGCCTACACCAGCTGGCATATTTTTTCAGTATTGTGTAGTCCAAGCACAGACTTAAGGTCTAGGAAAACATCCCTAGAATAATATTCCAACATTACCTCAAATTTTGCTCTAGTAAAGCCTCCAAGACAGGAAGGCCAAGATACAGTTCACTAAAAAAACATTAAAAACGCCTGGTAGAGTTCAGGTTTTCTGAAGAATAATGAAATAAAGAAAGAAAATAAGGACATAAAAGACCAGCAAACCACATTATCTGTGCAAAGAAGGTGCCTTGGGCGTTTATATTCGCAAGTGGAAGTGTACAGAATAAGCATCTTAATTGGACATGAATAAAACAGTTTTGCCAGACGTAAAAACTAAAAAGTGGGATTTTGTTTTTACCTGACTTGAACTGTAGTGGTCATGAATGAACTGGAAAAAAGAGAGTAACAACCAGAAACTAAAGTGGTACCATTGCAATGGCACCTGTATCAGGTATTGAGAGAAGACACTGGTGATGGGACACAGTCCAGGCTTCCAATGACCACAAATAATTTGACAGTAAACACTGACAACCTGACAATTACAAATACCACAATTTTGTTAACTTGAACTATGTATTATTTCCAGAAAGTGTGGATAAGACTACGCCTCACATATTGTTAACCAATTATCAATATAAATACAATGAAGTCATTTTTCACTGTTTGGAATAGGTTCAAATCTGTAAAAATAATCACATACTACACTAACCACATACTACACTGTATAAAAACTACTCAAACTCTCAACCTTAGAGAACAATTATTTCATTGCAGTTCTCTATTAAGAATGCAATAAAAAATATTTTTCAATGCCATTTTATTAACTATATTAAGCATGAGTATCACCATACACACCTCACAGCATTAGTCACAAAGTGATCCGTGACCATGTCTCACCATCCCTGTTTCTGTCTCAAATGAAATCTTAAGGCCTCTGATGGGAAACTGTTTTATCCTTGAGTGGTTTCTACGGTTGCCATAGAAATCATGGTTGCCATGGATTTTTTTCCAGTGTTTGGTCCAGGGCCAGTGTGATGAGGTCTGATCTGGTTGTCCTGTCACAAACCTTCAGGTCAACACCACTGATGCATTCTGACTGTGCTCTAATTCGACCACACACACGAGAACAGCAGCCTCAGTGGTTTAAAAGCGTGTGAACATTAAAAATAACGATGCCAAAAAGAGTCCTCTAAAGAGCTTTTTTCATTGACTTGAAACAACGCAGATGAAACTTGAAATGTTGTTCATAAAATGCATGAAACGTGGCACCAGCGTATTCTTTTCAGGGTGGTGACGACAAAAATGCCAATCAATTTCTCCATTCAATCAAAAGCGTGAGTACAGACTGATATTTGTCCCAATTATTTATACACTTTTAAAATAATTCTCTGAAAAAATAATTCTCTAAAATAATTGATGTTCACACTCACTTTTTAAAGAACACCATCAAATTAGTATTCATGCTTGGCAGACAGAAATTAGAGTCTTTGCAGTTGCTCAAGAAAATATTTGATTGCGTCTTGTAATTGGAGTTGTACTCGCTCACATCACAACAAATGAAATCATGTGATATTTTTTTATACTCCTAGTTCTATATAGTACCAAAAGGTTTGTGACTTGTAACAAGAATGGAACCCTGCATGGTGCGCGCTCTCTCGCGCTCTCTCTCTCTCTCTCTCTCTCTCTCTCTCTCTCTCTCTCTCTCTCTCTCT
>JBBJLS010017313.1:0-15398 GCA_037577275.1 Bryconaethiops microstoma
ATTAAAATGATACTGTTCTGAGACTTTCCATTTCTTTGTCATTGGACAAACTTACAAAATCAGCGAGGGGTCAAATAGTTTTTTATATATATATATATATATATAATATAACTTTGCTATATATATATAACTTTGCTAAATAATGAAATATTAATGAACATTAAGGATTTCTCTATATTTGTGTATATATGTATGTTTGTACATCTATATATACATTATGTACATTTCTGTCTGTGTGTATGTGTGTATATATATATATATATATATATAATGTGATGAACAATTTCTTGAACAATTTCTTGAACAATTTCTTGAACAATTTCTTGAACATGTTGGTGGAGTCATTCTAAATGACTTTGATACTTTCTTCTTATAGGTTTGTATCCAGAGTTGAGGAGGTTCTGAATGACTGGAAACTGATTGGCAGTAATGTTAGCAAACCACCTGAAAAGGTAAGTTGTCTCACAATTAATTTAATTTCAGTCCATTACAATGTATCAGTTAGGTATATCACGAGTAACCAAATTTGACCTGTTTTTAGACGTAAATAAGGTTGATGTGGAACATATACACAAAATACATGGCAGCCAATTAGAACAGAGGTCATTTACATGTATCAGTTTTAAAGGTACAGCAGCAAAAAGCCTTTTTAATTCTAAGAGATAAAGAGAGGTTGGAAATGGTGATCTCTTTTTTGGTGAATAAAAACACATGTCATAAATGGCCAAAAATAGTGCAAAAAGAGTAGGATACTAACTCTTTCATATTTCATAATTTAATATATTGACTGTTAGATCTGGTTATATGCAATAAAGTGTAATGTATTCTTGCCCTAGGGAGAATATACCGGTGGCACATGGGAGGAAAAGTCTCGGGAGATCAACTTTGCTGATTTTAAGTTCTCCATAACACACCACTATCTCAAACAGGAGTCTGGAGAGAGCGAGGGAAAAGAGGATGGGGAAGAAGGTATGCCTGCTTTTGGGGAACTGTGGAAGATATACTGTGCAATAGTCTTACACAGTTGACTAAATATTTTTTTACAATAATATTACTTTTCATTAATATTAGTAATACACAAAATATCAACTACTTGTTTACAAAATCAAATCTTGATACACTTAGTGCTTTCTTGTTTGTTTGCGCTTATTCCATTGTTTACTTTGCCAGCAGAAAGACACTTTAGCACAAGCTGAAAAAAGTAGTTTTAAACAATTTGTATAGATGTCTAAAACATTTGCAAAATACTGTATCTCTGCTGCTCAGCCTCCTCTGCTCTGTAATCATATCATATATTCTTTTACAGATGCCTTTCCTCTGGCCATGCAGGACCTGCTGTGTATGAACAACGACTTCCCTCCCAGGGCACACTGCCTTGTCAGATGGTTAGTATGATTGCATTGGACCAATTAACCTTATATCAAAAGTGAAAAATACACCCTTAAAAGGATGCCTAAAGGGTGATTTGGAGTGGTGCCAGACACGATAATGTACGTCAAAATTTGCTCCTCTGATTTTGTTGTAATAAAGCATCTATTAATTTTAGGGAAAGTTAAGAGACAAGTGAGTTTGGATGGGCATGTTGGGTGGAGCTCATCTTTTGTGCACACTGGTTTGTTGTGGAGCACCAAAGGTTGATTTGCAACATATTGGATATGTGGCTCATATGAAAGTGGCTAAAAGTACACTTTAGGCCACCCTTGGACTTTTAAAAATAAATGATACCCTAATATTTTAAACTTTTATCACAAGAAAACGTTAGAAATACTTAAAACAAATGTAATGGCTCAATTTTCAATGGTTAATAGTCTGTAGTAACACATTATTTAGCTACAAAGGTTCAAACTATTGGATATAAAGAGACACTTTAGGTATGATTTTAGCGCACCAACATTCACTTTGTTGTCCTTCTGGTTTATGTATCATTGGACAAAATTAAATTTTTCAACAGGATAATGATCCCAAGCGATCAGAATTGTGACATTATACCCAGTCTAATGAAAAAAGGTTTTGAGAATGATGTGTTGGCCACCCATTCTCCAGATCTTCCTGCCATTGAGCTGCGGGCACAAGCTCGACTTATAAGTTCCAAATGAGCTCCAGCAAATGAGATGTGGTGAATCTATGCTTTTGTGATTGTGGAAAGGGGGGTTATTTTGATGAAACGTGTACATGAACTTTCACATCCATTAAACAGTATTTACATTGTATACTGACAAAACCAGTCAGTTACGTTTGTAAATATTTATGTTTTCTCGTAATGAAATTTTTAAAAAGCAGCGTATTGTTTTTTCAAAAATCTGAGGGTGGGCCCATGCTTCTAGAATATGTTTTTGCTTCTACACACTGTTTAGGGTCACTTTTACCTGCATTGGTAATGTAACCATTGTTTACTCTTGTGCAGGTATGGAGTTCGTGAGTTTGTGGTCATTTCTCCTGGGACGAACTGCGAGGCGATTATCAGCGAGTCTAAATGCAACCTGCTTCTCAGTTCTGTCTCTATCGCCCTGGCCAACACTGGATGGTGAGCAATAGATGACCATTGCATTCTGATTGTTGAGACTGTGAACCTCACTATTTATGTTCCACAGCGCATGGTAGATGTTAAATTCTTAAAGGGGAATTTCACCGATTTCATAATCCACCACTTTCTCAGACGGCATAATTCACTGGTTTATTGAACCAAAGTTATTCAGAGTGGTTTGATGTGAAGTGACCTGTTGTAGAGAAATTTACAGATTGTGTTTGTTTACAGTGGTGGCGAATATAGCCAGGCTTCACAACATAAAAATAACTATTTTTACTATCCAAACCTGCCAGTGAACCACCACATGCCTTTTGAGTTTTATGTATAGATGATTGTAAAATGAGGTAATTTTTTGGGCCTTGTGATGCTCAGCATGTAACTTTTCAAATACATTTAATTCAATGAATACATTTTGTTCAACAAATAAAAACGGTGGAAAACAGTCTAAAATCCGTGTTCTCTCGGGTTCAGAGATCTAAGATTGGGCGTTTTTGTTCTTTATGGGGTAATTGTGTGTGACGCCATTTTAAAAACCCCATTAGTGGTTATTATTACATGTTTTGTAAATTACAATAACTTCGGTTATATGTGACATAGGAACACCAAACAAACCTGAGCATGACACCTCCAGCATTAACACAACCTGGGGGAACTTCCATATAAGGAGTCGTTTTGCTGTCTCACGATAATTTACCCATTGCGTTATAAGGGTTAAAAAAATCCACTTTAGATTAAAACCTTTTTAAACCAGTAAAATCTGCTCACAATGTATTTTGATCACAAGGCTCATAATCCTCTTGATGGTTTTTTCTTGTTAATTGCAATCACATTGATTGCAACTAACTTTAAGCAAAGGCAGTTCTAGTCCCAAAGCACATTTAGGCTTAATTGCCTCACATTTACTCCCTCGCCGAGCTGCCATAGTCAGTTCATTCATGTTGTACATAAATGTTCCAGTACAGGAGTGTATGTTCTCTGCTCTGAACTGTCGCCTTCACTTACTTGACCTGCCAGGAAAAAACGGGTTCGCCTTCAATCACTGTTTCAGCCCCCGCCACTCTGCTCCTTAATGCACTTAGCGGTGACAGCATGTTACAAGCTGTTTCTGCTGTGTGTGTGTGTGTGTGTGTGTGTGTGTGTGTGTGTGTGTGTGTGTGTGTGTGTGTGTGTGTTGTGTTTGTATTTATACTTTTCAGGACAAAAATGTCCTGAAAACCAAAAGACAAGTCAACCCTGCAATGGCAGAACCAGTACCATTTTTATGTTTTATAGGGGGTTGTAAAGCAATTAAAACATTAATCTAATTAATTACAAGTAACAATAGAATAACACCCCTTCACATTATTTCTCCAGTACTGTAAGTGACAAAATAAACTCAGCAGTAGAGACCATTTTGTCAGGGAGTTAGTGGGTCACAGGTAGACTTGCTCAGCTTGGGTCTGAGTACCCACACACGTGTGTGTGTGTGTGTGTGTGTATGTGTGTGTATATATATATATATGTGTATGTGTGTATGTATGTATGTATGTATATATACACGTATATGTATGTATGTATGTATGTACACACACGTATAATACCGATGAGACATTATTGTGATGACACACATACACTCGTATAAAATGTACAATACAAATAATATGTCCTGTGTTATATGTATTGGACATTATAATTACTAATGGGAAACACTGTCTCTCTCTACACACACACACACATATATAATACCTGTGGGAAATCATCATAACACACTTGTGTAAATATGACATTATTATTATTATTGCACTACTTATTACTGCATATACATATTTCTGCATGCTGATGATTATATATCTGTAAGCATGTTAAATCCATTTGGGACTGTATGTATGATCTCACATCCTGACAAGTTAGAAAAACAAACCTGTATGTGTGGGCGGGCAGGCGCCTGGTTTCCCGGAGCAACGCTCCTACAATAGGTTACGGCGCACATCTTGGCGAAATGATGCTGAAAGATGAAAGCATTGCCCCCGGCAACTCACTGCCGTGCTTTCCGCAGCTCGACAGGGCAGGAGGTCACTGCCTATCTGCAGGCTGTGCTGTTTCTTTCATGCCTTGTAGGGTGAAGTATTGACAGCAGCAATGCAGGTCCATGCTGGGTGTTGCAGACACAGATACACTGCAGTCAAAAGTTTGGCAACACAAAGCTTTAAAATGCTTAAGACATATCTGTCCAGTAAGCTCTTTCCAGCCTTGTAAACGACTGCTAATTTAATTGATTTTTTGTTGAAAAAATTGTCAGTTTACAGAGAAGGAACATCTAGAATGAAGGTTACCCATCTGCTTTAACACATAAAGCATATTTACTTGGAGGAAAACAATATTAGATCTCTAAATTCTGTCTCATATTTTATCCCTGTGTGACGTAAGCAGTCATGTCAGTAGAAATCTTTCACTTCATTATTTGAATCCTGCTCTTCATGCCAAGGAAGATACTTAAATAGACTTGAAGTTTAGTGTTGCAGATCAGCAATATATCAGCAAATAGCTGCTTTTTGTCAGCTTATGACTTAAAGATGTTTAAAAAGTGGCTTTAATCAAATGTTTTGGAAAAAATTGAGATAGAATTGTTCACAGTGGTGGTGAAAGGAGCTAGTTGTCTGAAGTGTTTAATGTAGGGATGCATAAAAATGTGAAGAAAACTAAAACATTTCAGCTAAAATTATAAAAATGGCCCCTATTGTTATTTGATGTCAAAAGAGATAGAAGATCTTGAATCTTGAATGAGGAAAAAAACCCAAATAAATAGTCCCAGAAAGTTGCTTTATGTTTACTTAAGTATGTACTTTTTGCTCGCTTTTCAGGTTTTGTTTTCGGTGCCACGTGTCTTGAAGTTAGGTCTGGGTTGGGACTATGGATTTTCATTTCAGTGCATCACCAGTTTAATGCTTTTAAAAAATGTATAATGGATATAAATATGCTGCCGGTTCAGTGAGTAACTGTCTTATGGTAGTTTTGAAAATGTGTGTGTGTGTGTGTGTGTGTGTGTGTGTGTGTATATGTCTATATGTAGTATAATAGTACAATAGCAATATAATGGAGCTGTATAGCAACATAATAGATATATGATGGATGTATACATACACACACACACACACGCACACACACGACCTCTGGTTCTTATTATTATGCATTTCTCTAAAACATCATTTTACTTCAAATCACTCTGAATTACTTTTCATACACTTCATGTAAAAATTTAGTAATTTGGTGAAATTTCCCTTTGATCATAAAGTTAAATGAAAAAACAAATGTTTTTAAAAGAGGCTAAGGTGCCTCCAGACTTTTGGTGGCCTGCATCAGTTACTCCACCATGCAGGTTTTAGAATGGGTGGTGGTGGCCTAGTGGTACGATACTTGCCTCTGGACCAAGAGGTCATGGGTTTGAATCCTACCTTCAGCACCACCACTGGGTTCCTGAGCAAGACTCTTAACCCCAAGTTGCTCCAGGGAGACTGTCCCCTGTAGTTAGGGAATGGAAGTCGCTTTGGATAAAACCGCCTGCTAAATGCCGTAAATGTAAATGTAATGTAAACAGTGATGCATCATAGTGAAAACAAAAATAGTCTTTTAGAATTAAATGTAAGATCACATATTAGCTAATTTTCCTATTTAAAAAAAAAAAGAAACTTTAATCGCTTCTTTGGTGGAAATAAAGAGTATTCAGTTTTTTCCTCTGCCATTGATTAGTGCGGTCAAGTGAGCCGTCATTCGCTGATTGTACTGTCTGTGTGTTTCTAGCACAAGGTGTGTTACCAAGAATACACATATGCGTGGCTTGTTTATAATAACTGGCGAAAAGGTCAGTGAAATATGTGGGAGGGTTTGTATGGCCACTTTCCTATCCGGGGCTTCTCAGCAAGCGGTTTTGCAAGCAAGAGCGACACCATACCTTGTGAGCTACATTATAACTGGATGGGTGAAATAGTGAGGGTCCATAGAATCTTACATGCACAGTCAGAGTTTAATACTAAACAGCCAATGACAGAATCAGTAAAACATTTAATTGTCACCCTGGGTTCAATATTCTATTTAAGAAAAGATTCTAAATGTGTCTGTGCCAGAGGAGAATTTTCATTTCACAAACCCAGGGGGTCCCAGTTCTGTCTCACTACGACATTGTTCCCCAAAGACACCCAGGGCTGGAATATTCTGTAATGTATTTGTAAGGTCTATGTAAGGTCATTTTTCAGTGTTTTCAGTGTTTTGCACCAAAAAATTCCCTTACAGACCAAGGCCAGAAGGTTTTAAGTTTGCTACCACATACAGGTGGATGTTAATCTTTTTATGTATCAAGCCATGCATTATTTAATGCTGTGCTCACCTCAGAGATGTTTTTGCTTTCTCATCTAGCACTGACCTTAACCCCCCCCACCCCCACCGCCCACCATTGTATGAACTCAACACTCCCTTTGTGTGTTATCTGGCCTTTCTGCTGAGATGTTCCCACTAACAGACTGTTATTGTTCAGAGATTACACTCAAGCTAAAATTTTAACAACTTATATAACATAATGATACTCAGTAAATCTGGTTAAACATGAATGACAGAAGTGATCAAATGAAATAACAAAAAAAACCCTCCACATATTAAACACTAAGATTAGTGATGTGTGTCTGGTTAACTTTTGTGTGTCTCATTAATTTTTGATTACATCAGCATGTCTTCTTACCCTTCTAGTGAGGTTTTGGGTCTTTAAAAACTCTTTGGACTTAAGGCAAATTCTTTGTTTGGGTGAAAAAGTATTATTATTAATTTGATCGCTTTGGTGATGGTCATTTATGCAGGGCCCTGCAGCCCCAAAGCCTGACATGACTGGTCCCCAGGACAAATAAGTTTGAGAAACGCTGCCGTAGACAAATCTAAACAATAGCCCCACTGACACACCACACCCGTAGACAAATCTAAACTATAGCCCCACTGATACACCACCCCATAGACAAATCTAAACTATACCCTAACTGATACACGACCCCCGTCGACAAATCTAAAGCCCCACTAAATTCCACCCCTGTAGACAAATCTACACTATAGGTCCATGTACACCCCACCCCATCGACAAATCTGAACTATAGCCCCACTGATCCAGCACCCCCGTAGACAAATCTAAACTACAGCTCCATCGATACCCCACCCCCATCAGCATATCTAAACTCTAGCTCCATTGATACCCCACCCCCATCAGCATATCTAAACTCTAGCTCCATTGATACCCCACCCCATCAGCATATTAAAACTATAGATCCATCGATACCCCACCCCTATCACCATATCTAAACTATAGCTAGATCGATACCCCGTCAGCAAATTGAAACTATACACCTCTGGTTAATTCAGGTGGAAGTGATGTACAATCCTCAATCAAGTCAATTCAGTACAGTTCTTTATTCTGATTGTAGAGATGGCTTCAGCTCAGCAATCATTAATTTTCATTGTGCTTAATATTCATGGTGCTCAGTGACACAATTGATTATATATAATGAAGGGTCATGCGTACAATATACTATACAATATACAAATATATTATAGCTTCATAGCTTCATAACTCCTGTGCTAAACTGCAAAATGTCATGATTTCTTGACTGATCTAGTTATTTTGAATACTGATCTAGCAATACTTGAAACCAACCGTTTGGTAGTTATTCTCCACATTTGCATTCAGTCTAATAGTGCACAGTCAGCACGTTTAACATTGTTACAGGAACATAAAATACCATTGCAATTAATACCCAAATACTTCTAATCAATCATTTCCATCTGTCATTTCTATTATCTATCTGTAATATCTGTCACTTAATATTTCTGAGTGAAACTTCTGGAAATCCCCCTGAAGTGTCACTTCTGTACTTTACACACATCTGCACTGGCTGGACCCCTCGGTGTCGCAACCATGAGCTGTGTGTGTAAGTTTGAGCTGAAGTGACTGTATCGTACACTCATTCAATAACACACTTCTCCTTTTTCGCACTGCCGCTTTCGCAGTGCCACATCCTTCGCTCTCTGAGCCGTCACAATGGAGAACTGCCCCAAGCTATCTACGGCATGTCTGGGCTCTGCAGTATGTTTAGAAACTTCCAAAACTTCCCTTCCGACTATTCCTCATCCGCTCTCGAGGCAGGAGTAGTGTATTATCTGAAGTCAGCAGTTCAAAGACACTGAGAGGTGCTCAATGAGAAGCCGCATGTACATACACACATCTGGTTTGGGAAGAAAGATCATATGTATTATATGTGTATGTGTGTGTGTGAGTGATAATGATATGTTCTATTTTTTTTATATGGAAGTGCCGCTCATCCCCATAGATTATAGATGTTCAAATTGTTAAACAAATTAACATCTGTCTCTGAACAACATTAAAGTAAGGATTGGGGGCAGTCTCAGAGAGGCTTAGAGTTAGAAAGATGAATTTCTAAGTTATTTAGCTGAATGTGTTTTAAATGTAAGTTCAATCCCTAATCACACACACACACACACACACACACACACACACACACACACACATACAAACAGGAGTCACTAATACTGTCTGGAGCAGATGGAAGTGGTGTTACCACATAAATAAGAGTAAATAAATTCATAATTTATGATGCCTTGGCCCTTATGTGAAGTCTAGCTTAAAAGCTAAGCAACGTTTGACCTAATGAATTATTAAGCTCATTTTTAAAAGCTACAGCGTGGAGCTTAATGAGGACTAAAGCATAACTGCTTGCTCAAGCTCCAAACAAGGGTCAGTGTTGCCATAAACGTTAGCTTAAAGGTCATCAAGAAAACAGGATAACACCTTATGAAAGGTGCTGTCATTAGCAAACAGTCTTAACACCAGGCAGGACCTTCCCAGCAGGCCTGCACACCAATCGATCACATCGTATCTCCAAAGTGTTTTCCAACACTACCGTCTTGTCAAACCAGCATCCTGTAGGGTGGGTGGTGCTGCAACTTGCCTTCAAGACCCCCAGTATCTGCGGGGGTTCCGAAATTGCAATAGACTTTAATCTTATAGCTAATTTACAGTTTGTTCTTACCATAAATGCATCTGATCAGCCAATACAAAGCAAAGGCATGTCCACTAAGGAATCTCAAATAGACTTGCTTATGTCGTTTTTGACACTGTAAGACAGTGGTCACCAACCCAGCTCCTGTGGATCTACTCTCCTGCTGTGCTGAACTCCAGCCTGCATCTAACACACCTTTACTTAACACTCCAGCCAATCAGGGACTTCATCAGCCAGAGCAGCTGTTGCAGATTGGACCTGCTCAGGAAGGTGGATCTCCAGGACCAGGGTTGGTGACCACTCTATATGACATGCTGTTATCAATTAAAAAGTATGGACAAAATATGCTAATGTACTTTCCTCCATTTTTATCAAGGATGCCACAAAGCAGACATGGTGACTCCCCCTTAAACGCCTCGATTTTTCATTTCTAACCTTTTATGCATGACTGGCCTGTTAATTTTGAAATGATCATGAGCAGCTGTTACTGCACTGCTGTTCTCCTGGAGCTTGCAGTAGCGTCCGGTTGGAAACAGCTACAAATAATGCCTCTTGTAACTGAAAAACATTCATTTAAAAACAACCTGAAACCATTGGTTAGCATGTAGTTTGGATTTAAAACTAGTGCTAGGAAGTGCAATTGCTAGGCCTACTTTAGGTCCAGCAGAAGTTTTAGTGCACAATTCATTCTTTTTTTCATTTTACATACAAGTAAAACGGAACATAAAATGGGGACAAAAAAAGGAAAAGAACAATAAATAAACATAATAATAAAAGAACATAGCATAAATAAAATCACACGAAAAAATGAGTGCAGTCTAGGGACGAGGTCAAAGAGAGTAAGCAAACTGCATTTACATAACAGATCTTACTTCTGTTTGTAACGTTTGTAATATTTGATTGGTTGGAATATTCGTTTTTCTGTATATATTTATTACGTTAATTTAGTTGTTCCAAATTTCTATTTGATTTAATTAAAATGATTTGATAACTATGAAATCATAGTCTTACAGGTTAACTCAGGTGCTCACTTCACTACATACTTTTGTACTGTTCAGTTTCTGTGGAGAACAAAAAGCCTAAACTACATCAGAAGCCACATAAGTAAGTCTATTTTAGGCTGTAATCTTAGGCAGGGATGCGATGAGTTATAATTGCATAATTGAGGTACATAAGCTTCTGGGATCCATTCTTAGCTTCATAAGCCTTGTAGTTCCAGTTGAAAGTCGAAGATGGTGCTGTACTTCAAACAAAAAGGCATGTCAAAGCAAAATGGGGCAGATTTGTGCCAGCTGCTCAGTAGACCTCCCTCAGAACGTGGTCCACATGTCACATGGTTCAGGCATCACGTCACAGAGCAGGCCTCCAGTGGTGCTGAGGGTCAGAAACATTCTTAAGGCAGCATATCTGATGTTATTTAATTGTAGTTAAGTTGTCGTTTGTCATTTGAAGCATATTGCCAGCTTCAAGAGGCGAACTTTGAACACTAACAGTCTTGGCTGATCAACTGCGTTTGGCGTGAGGGTGAGAAATTGTGTAAATTTGATTATCCATTCTATTTCTCTAACCACAAGAATCTTTATTTGTTCATTATTGTTGCAAGTCTGGTAACAGTTAAAGGTTTTGCGAGAGAAATTGTCTGGACTGTCACATCAAGGTCTCTTTCGATGATTTAAACCCAGGCTTATAAATGCCAAGCCCGTTTTTTTATGGCCGCACTCTCTAAGTTGGACTGAAGTGCATTAAAGTGCCTTTAACGTACTTCAGCGCAGGGAAGGAACTGGTTACACACCGCAGAAGAAAGTCACTCCCAATTTTGATTATAAAGTCAGGCCTGGATGTCATTCCGAAGAAATGATCTTGAGTAGACGATCTGACCAACACTGGTGAAGTAAAGTGGGGGATGAGTCAATAAAGCAGGTTAAGATGACATCATTCCTTAACCTGACCTAATTAGGTTTAATGCATTATTAGCACTGCTAGCATGCTTAGACACAGCCTTAAGGAAGCCTGAATCTCTAGATGTTATTTAGTCAATCAGGGCACGTTTCCAGACATCCTTTAAGCCTGATATTAGACTTTATTATACCGTGAACAGAAAGTACAGCGTGATCTTATTGTCTTCTGTTTAATCCCTGTCTGAAAAAGAGGCCCTTAGTCAATCGGATGCCCCTTAGATTTGCTTGAGCAATTCACTTCCCCAACCTTGAGATGATTCACAATCTATGCAGAACAAAACTGCGCTGCAGAATAAATCGAGAGCAAGTTTAGACATGAACCCACTGCATAGCCACACCACGATCAAGGAGAACTCTGCTCTAACATTGCAGGCATATTTCCACCAGATCCAGAACAACAGTGAGCTGCACACCATCAAGACAGACCTCACCTGCTACATGTATCTGTGGGCATAGGCACCACCTTAGCAAATGAACTGGTAGTGCTAATAATAGCTGTATCTTTTTGGCTTAGCTGTAGGCCACAGGGAAGAATGAAGATTCATGGTTGGACAACAAATCTATCCATATTTTCTACTTTTTCAACTAATATTCACAGCCACAAAGTGTGTATAACATCATAGCAATGAATAGTACACAAGTGATATGGCAGATTGTGTGAAATGTAATGATTCTTTCTTGTGCCAGACCATCAGTGATTGTGTTTAATTGTTTGTTCCAGGATCTTCAGGAATTATTGCTTTCACCATGGTCGAACTCAAGCTACCGATTCAGCCAGTTTGATACGCTAACTAGCAAGATGATATCTTTTCAAAATTCTGTTAACACAGCACAACTAAGCGGTTCAATAGAGTTGGAGGAGAACATTCATTGATGATCTGAACTGCAGATCCTTAACCCGTGCCAGCACTTATAGGGAAAAACGTGGAGAACAAGTCTGGACAGATTGCCAGTCCTTTTCAGGACAGACACACCAACAAACACACATTAGCATTGGAAGCAAACTCAATACAGACCTTCAGCCAACTTGGCCAAGAACCAAACCCAGGACCTTCTTGCTGTGTGGTGTTAACCACTGGAACTGAGATAGTAGGTACAGTGATTTATTGCAACATATGCAAGCATGACCACCATTACTCTTCAGTCTGAACTCTCTTAGACAAGCTTTTTTGTTATTTCTTTAAGTGTCTTCAGGAATAGTTTTCCAGGCTTCTTGAAGGACATTTCAAAGCTCTTCTTTGGATGTTGGCTGCTATCTTTTCTTGGTCAAGATGATCTTACACTGCTTCAGTAATGTTGAGAGCAATGCTTTGGGGAGGCCAATCCATGACCGATAGTATTTCATCGTGTTTTTTTATCTATCGAGGTTTACTTTGACTGCATCATATGTTTGGGATTACTGTCATGGAAATAATGACACTATTGCCAATCAGACATGTTCTAGATGGTATTGAAGGGTGGCTCAAGACTTTTGCACAGCACTGTATATCAGCTCATAGAAACCTACAGTGACTAGCTTTGCACTGAGTGAAGGGGGAGAGGGAGGACCACACAAACCAGAGAACTGGGCCCACTGTGCTCTCCTCTCTGACCATGGATGCCGGTGACTGATCTTCTACAAATTATACAGTCAGGATTATTTTGAGCTTTGTTTGGGGTTCCTAGGTCACGTAGAACCAAAGTTATTGTAATCTGAAAAACATGTAAAAATAATTACTGCTGGGGTTTCAAAATGACATCACATGCAAATGCCCATAAAAAATTCTTTTATTTTAGAAAAAAATTATTTTATTTTAGAAACAAACAGAAAAAAAACCAAAAGATTTTTGAACCCGAGAGAACTTTCAGAATAATTTTCACCCAGGTAGGGGGTCTGCAGGACGCTCTGAGTTCTAGGGGTCAGTGAGGTCAGAATCATCTGGTCATGTGTACATCCCTCTTTTTACTTCCGTTATAGAACATTTTAGACTATTTTAGTCTATATTTTAGTCTATTGTGTAGATGCTACTGTATATTGTGGGTGCTGAAGCATTAAGGCACCCATAGTGATAAAACCCATATCTGTGAGGTGGAATGTTACATCAAGTACAGACGTGCTAGCCACTCAAGGTTTAGGGTTACTTTATTGTTATCAGCAGCTGTGAATATGTACATAGTGTGATGAGACGTTTCTCCATGGGCAAAATTCAGCAGAGTCGACAGAAACAATACAATAAATAGTTAAAATAACAGTGTAGCATTATAGTGTGAACAGGATGTAAACATTCCAGAGTGACTAGTATTGCACCATAAGTGTGATTATTCCACAGGAGACAGCAGTATAATGACAGAAACAGTACAATACATAGACAATACAGCAATGTAACAGAATAGTGTGAATGTGATGCTAATCTGAAACAATACAGCAGCGTAACAGTATAGTGTGAATGGAATGTGAAATCAGAGACTATACAATAAATAAAAAATACAGCAGTGTGACATTATAGTGTGAATGTGATGTAAACCTTCCAGAGTGACTAGTATTGCACCAGAAGTATGACATTGCACAAAAGGCAGTTAGCAGCATTGAAGCACATTGAATGAACGTAAATTATAATCTTCTCAAATAACAGGAAACAGAAGGTAAAGCTCAGGTGCTACTGAAAGTCCAGAGTGTAATATGAGACATATAAAGTCTAAAGTGAGGTAGTACTCTGGAATGATACTTGGTTAGGCAGGGACTTGACATTTATGTGCATTCAGAGTTCTGATGGCCTGTGGTATGAAACTGTTACAGACTGTTGCAGAGCCAGAGCGGTAGCTTCAATACCTTTTGCCAGACCAAGCTCTGGACATAAAGCACATAAATAGGCCCCAACTAGCTTCTTACGAACATGTGCATTCTTGGCCATTTCCACTATCAAAGAATGCCCATGACTGAGCCCATGATTGAGGCCTTAAAAACAGATAATGGGTCGAATGTGGTGATATTCTTCTCTTTCCCACTTTTCCTGTCTTTTCTCAATGGTTTCCTTTTTTCACTGGTGGAATCTCTGCGCTGTTTCCTGATGTTTGGGCCAATCGCCAGGCAACCGTGGCCCAGGTCCAGTTCTGGGGGTGTTTCTGAAGTGGGATGGGAGGGGCACGAAGAGATAAAGCCATGGCCAGTGATATCTCTGTTTAAGATGTAATTCTGTAAAATGTTTCATATTTCCATCTGTCATAAAACCCATAAGCAGCCAATGGATGCAGCAGAGTGCACATGGTCATTAGAGCAGTTTCAGTTATGGCTTTCTTCCCCAAAATCTTGCAGGCACTGATGCCCCAGACCCCTATTAAAAACTGCAGAGCGGTGATTCACACCACATTTATAGCCGTCCAGAGGTTTGATTCACGTCCGTCCGTTTCTGATACGGCCAGGGGAAGTGTCATATGAGGAAGATACAGCATGTCCACGGTGATTAAGTCTTTTTCCAGTTTGTGGCAAAGGTGATCTCTTAAGTCTAACAAACACACACACACACATAGACACACACACACACTCTTACACACACACACACACACACACACACATACACACACACATATGCATATATAAATGCCTCCATCCCTGCCAAGGTGCTAGGTTGCTCTGGCTTTATTGGCATATTGGCATTCAGTTTTACACACACACACACACACACACACACACACACACACACACACACACACACACACACACACACACATGCAGCTCCCCCCCATATATGTGTGTGTATGTATGTATGCCTCCATCCCTGCCAAGGTGAGCTTAGTGGTAGGTAGCTCTGACTCTACTGACATTCAGTTTTACACACACACACACTCACACACACACACACACACACACACACACACACACACACACACACACACACACACACACAC
>JBBJLS010017353.1:0-15397 GCA_037577275.1 Bryconaethiops microstoma
ATATACTTATAGTTTAGTTATTTGTCAGCCCAAACTGATAGGGAATGTTTCTATCCTGCTTTTGGAGTGAGGCATGACAGCCAATCAGAGCAGAGCTCATTTCCATTCAGACCTCTAAGCACAGTCACAAAAACGGCCTGTTTAGTTCTAAGGGATAAACAGAGATCAGAGGAGTTGTGGCGGTTTGTGCTGTGTAAAGGTACATAAACCTGAAAAAGTGGGAAATAGACTCTTTAATATTTGTCGCAAAGCATACAGTTATATGGAACCCCACTTCTGTATTCAAATCCTATCCTGAAGAGTAGTGTTCTGTGCTGTAATAATGAAAACATGAAGAAGAAGAATAAAAAAATCATTGGAGGCTCAAGAGCAGGTGCGTGAGTCCGGCCTGATAGGCCTGGGAAACAGGATGCACATGCTGCCGTTTCTGTTGTGGGTTAAAAAAAAAACAGCATTGTGTGATTGTTGGTCCTCAGAGCTGGCACGTAATCACGCACACACACACACACACACACACACACACACACACACACACACACACACACACACACACTCTCAGATCTGGCTTAGAGTGGACAAGATGGGACAGAACCAGACCCGTCTTTCTCTCTTATTATTTATTTCTCTCTCTATCTATCTTTCTTTTTTTAGCTCTTTCTTTATACATCCATTTTCTTTCTTTCTCTCTTTATCCCATTTTCTTTCTGTCGCTCAGTCTCTCTCTTTCTTTCTTTCTTTCTTTCTCTCCCTCTTTAATGTCTCCCTCCTTTATGTCTATTTCTCTTTCTTTAGTTCTGTCTTTCATCCTTTTTTCTTTTTCTCTGACTCACCCTGTTCCTTTCTCTCTCTATCTCTTGATCTCATTTTCTCTCTCTCAGTCTCTCTCTCTCTCTCTCTCTCTCTCTCTCTCTCTCTGTAAAGTGAGCTCATTAGCTACAGTGACCGCAGCTCACATGTATTATTCAGTTTTTATGACCTTGGTCCTGCAGGTCCCTTCTCTCTGATTTATAACGCAGTCAGAAGTAAACAGGTTGCCTCTTTGTTCGAGCGCGTCTGGCCAGCTATGTTTTTCCTCCTCTGTGCCAAATCCTGATTACAGTTATGGTTTTAGTTTTGCGGAACTCGGTCGCAGGATATGCGACTCACTGCGGCTCGCAGCCGCCGATCGAAAGCGTGGTAATGATGCACCTCGCGAGGGATCAAAGACTGTAATTGTGTATATTGTGCGTGTTTTTTGTTTTAGAGATGTTTATGAACACGCCCCTCTCCCCTCCCAAGGAAGCAAGAACTTCTGGGCGCGCTCAGGGTCTCTGTTAAAGTAAACAAATGATAAGGCCTGGATATGCGATGTGAATTCCGCAGAAGTGGTCAGTTTAAGCGGTCAAGTCACAAGACATAAGAGGAAAAAAACGCCAGACGGGTCATGTGGTGGTTGGTTTATTGTTTTCGGTTTGGATAAGCTTCTCAGGCGACGTACGGGACGAGAACTGATGCCGTCTTACCACGGTGCAGAGTCCGCCGGCCTGCTGCCCATCACAGCTAATAGGATCACAGTTTCTGTGTGTGTGTGTGTGTGTGTGTGTGTGTGTGTGTGTGTGTGTGTGTTTGTGTGTGTGGTCTGTCAGTGTATGTGTGTCTGCAGATAGTGTGAACTAGGTTTGTGTGTGTGAAATAATTTCAGTGGACTGCTTGATTAATTATTGCGTGTATCTCGTTTCTTTATTTGAACATAATGATAAATGGTGACCTTTTTGAATTAGAGGGGAACTCCAGTGATAAAGAGGAGTTGTTGTAGAAAATTTTTTAATCTCCACATAATTAAGTGGTTAAAATGTAAATTAAATCATTCAGAGTGGTTTTGTGTGAAATAATCTATTCTTGGAATCCGGACGTCTGGAGAGCGTAATGTCTCCAGAAAGGCTTCTTCATAGAAAGTTGTTAAACTAAATGGAATAAACAAACTCTCTCATGAAGCAAAATAGCCCCCAAACTATTTGAACACTATTTTATAATCAGCATTACACAGTGATCATGGTGTCATTTATTGTGTGTATTTCCTGTGTGTGTGTGTGTACGCACAAAAGTGTATAGAGCATCATAAAGTAAAACAGTACTAGCAGTATTCCAGGTTAACATTACCCAGTCAGAACAGTTCACAGTGGTGGTGAATGGAACCAAACGTCTGATGCGTTTAATGCCTCCAAAACTTCTTCACAGTAGAGATAAAAGTCATCTGTGTTGAATTATTTCTGTAATGCTTCACTTAAGGCCAGTGTTCATGAGGCTCCAACGCCTTTAAGATGTTTAGTAATATTAAATATACTACATCCAATGAGAATAAATACAAATAAGATTATACAGTGAATTGTTCTCATATGTCATATGTCTGGTTATGTCTGATTATGTGTAGAGGATAAACAATTTTATGTTCATTATATCAATGTGTTCCTTGTGGAAGTCCAGTATTACTTGTAGTTTCCATCAGAAACCTGGTTTGACTTGATAATTCCTTCATTAAATTAAATCAGGAGCTGCTCATGGAGTTTCACAAATCCAAACAACGGCTGGAGGAACCGAGGAGGAATCTGGAACCGAACCTGCGTTCTCCTTAACAGCTCACAAAATGTTAACAAAATGTAAACTTTTTTTTTTTACAAACAAAACACATCTTCATACTCTTTACTGCTTTCTTGTTTGTTTGCATTTATTCTAATGTTAACTTTGCTAGCGGAAAGACACTTTAGCACACACTGAGAAAAAATGGTCCTGGGCATCTATGCAAAGCTTTAAACATTTTGCATAGATGCCCAGGACTTTTGTTCAATAGGAACACAGGGCTGTTTCCAGAATTACAAAGAGGGAACACAGGCCCTGGGGAACATTCACCCCTGGAAACGTGGGGATCAATCCCAGAAAGCAAAATCTAGTCTCAAACAGCAGTTAATGTGTCCAAACATCATATTGAAACCTTACAAGGCCCTGAAATGTAAAACATTTGTGCATTTTTAAAAAAAGCTGCAAACATGCGGACCTTATTTTTGGGATGACCACCTATGTGTTGGAATAGCGATGCTTTAGTGAAAAGCCACAGTTGGACCATTGTAATGGGACAAGCACCATTTTAACAACTAGATTCCTAAATATGTTTTTTTGCAACATTTTTCAGAAGAGAAATGAAGATGAAGAAGAAGAAACACATACTGTCATTACAGTTGGGCTCCAGCACCTGTGGTACCTGGACCCAGGGAACACAGGAATGACCCTGCGCTGTTAAAAAAGCTCATCTGGAGCTTCAGGACCGCAGAGTTCTGACAGATTCCACCCGTGCTGATTCATGTCTGTTTGGGAACATGATCCCTGTGCTAAATTTGTGCTAGTGAGCTTTTAACATGCGCTATCTGGGTCTCTCTCTCTCTCTCCCACTGCTCACTCGTCTGCTCCCTCTCACACATCACTTTCACTTCTCTCCTTTTCTCCAGGTGTTCCTCACCGAGTGCCTTGGGCCACTCTTTATCTACCTGATGTTCTATTTCAGAGTGCCCTTCATCTATGCCCCCAAGTATGACTTCACAACCAGCAAGCACTGGGTTGTTCAGTGAGTATCCCATCATACTCATCTAGAGGGGTGGTGGCCTAGTGGGTGGGATACTTGCCTCGGGACCAAAAGGTCCTACCTTCAGCACACCACCACTGGGTTCCTGAGCAAGACCCTTAGCCCCAAGTTGCTCCAGAGAATGGAATGGAAGTCGCTTTGGATAAAAGCGTCTGATAAATGTCGTAAATGTAAATGTAGACACTCGTAGCTGAATGCAAAATGTAAACACCCGAAAGCCACCTGAAAGCTGCGATCATGCTAAACAGTATCTGGTGGTTAGGGAATTGCCCCTGTGATTGGAAGGTCATGGGTTCGAATCCCAGGACGGCCAGTGGCATCACTGAAGTGCCCTTGAGCAAGCTACCATTCCCACACACTTTGACAGTTATGAAGCTGTTATGAAGATAAACCCTCTGGTTTTATGTAGGGTATGTCTAGTGGTATGTTCAATATTGGTGGTCCATGCGAACAGCAGTGGTCAATCCTTCCATGAATTTAATAACATTGTGAAAGTGCAGTGGGTAGCACTGTTGCCTCACACCTCCTGGCCTTGTGTGTGTGTGTGGAGTTTACATGTTCCCTCGTGGTGGTGTGGGTTTCCTCCGGGGTCTCCGGTTTCTCCCATAGACCAAAGACTTGCAGATTCTAAACTGACCGTAGGTGTGAGTGTGTGAGCGAATGGTGTGTGCGTGCCCTGTGGTGGGCTGGTCCCTGCCACAGGCCCGTAGACCCTGGGATAGGCTCTGGGTACCCGTGACCCTAGTAAGGATTAAGCAGTTACAGAAAGGGAATGAATGAATGAGTAATAACATTAGTAACTTTAACACCTGCTGTTATTTTATTCAATAATAAACACTGTAGACCTTTGAGACCTCAGCATTCTTCTGAGACGGCTTTTGGTCACTCTTCTGTCCATTCATCCCAGTTTAGCATGCCTGTGTCACTCCTTTCACTACCTCAAGAGGATCCTGGAAACCCTGTTTGTCCATCGCTTCAGCCACGGCACCATGCCGCTGCGCAACATTTTCAAGGTGAAGCAGCATCCAGCTATGCAATGTCTATGTTCCTTTTAATGCTCTTTGTGTCTGGAAGCAGTATGTCAATTCGTTTACATTATTTAAATTATTTTGTACGTTTATTTCAGCTTTGAAATTTGACAGGTGGAACCTGACAATCATATCTGACCACCTGACAGTCATATCACTCACTAAAGCACTGGTTAACTAATAATACTGGAGTCTGATTTTATTGTTGAGCACTTGCACAGTTTTTCAGAATCAGTCTCTTAAAATCAATGTTAATGTTGACACAGTTTCATATTGGCTGGGCCAACTTTAAGTAATGTTTTCTGTCAGTGTGTCAGCCTAGGTATTGACATACCTCATGTCTAGGAAGCCCTATATATGTATATAGCACTCTTACCATCCCAATGAATCATTTCACCTGTCAGTGCTTTTATCAGCCCTCACTTTAGACCATTTATTGCTGGTCAGTTTCTGTTCACAGGATTGTTGCTGACCAGTTATTACTTGGATGGTGGACCATTCTTAGCACAGCAGTGACACTGACATGATGTGTCATGATAGTGTTTATAGCGCTGCTATGTGTGTCTCAGAACTGTTCTATGTGTTTCAGAACTGTTCGTATTATTGGTGCTTTGCGGCATGGATGGCCTACTACATAAACCATCCTCTCTACACACCACCATGTAAGTAACAATGTGGCTTCACTGGCTCCAGCTTGAACTGTCCAAGTGCAATTTCGGCAGCGTTCACCCCAGTGAAAGGAAGTGAATCTGTTTGTTTTTAGACTACGGGGAGCAGCAAGTGAAGGCAGCGCTTGGCATTTTTCTGGTGAGCTTTGCTTTGCGCTCAGGCTTCATGCACTCCCTTGATTTTTGGTTTAGACTGGTCTGTTTGGTTTGTCACAGTTTTGCCAGCTGGGGAGCTTGTCCATCCACATTGCTCTCCGCAACCTCAAACCACCAGGTAAGCTCCAATAAAAGCCCACAATCTCAATTTCTTGAGCCGCCTGGTGTGATGCTGGTGCAAGTTCATCCTTGAGCTTCCCCTTTGGATCAGTTCTAGCACCATGGAATCACCCTCCTGCTGCACCTGCAAACAGAAAATCTCACCCGCATGCTCACTCTCCCACCACCTGAGGAGATCAGCTGGATGGCATGGAGACGCTGGTGGATAAGTTCATCATCATTTTCTTAACTCCTTCTAGACTGTGGCTGAGCTGATGGTGCATGATACTGAGTCCCTATACTAATCCCACAGAGTCACAATGGGGCAGCGATTCCCACAGGGGGGGCATAGACAGAAGTTTCTGTACTTACTCGTTTTTATTGTGTTAGTTTGTTTTATTGTATTAGTTTGTTCGGGCAGCTGGTGGTCTAGTGGTTAGGATGTTGGCTATGTGATCAGAAGGTCATGGGTTCGCATCCCAGGACTGCCAGGGGCACTACTGCGGTACCCTTGAGTAACGTACCGTCCCTGCTCTGTTGGCTTCACACTGCTTCACTTAGATGAATGGGATAAATGCAAAAGACTCAAGCAATTTCCTCCAGGAAAAAAAAAAAGAAAACTTTTATACCTATGTTTTGGCCATAGGTATAAAAGTGGCACCTGTTTAAAAACAGGTAAATATCATTATTGTCTCGATCACAGTTAACGGCCTGTAATGAGGCATCGGTAATATCCTAGAACGGTGGTTCCCAAACCAGTCCTGGAGAACACCTTGTCCTGCATGTTTTACCTCTATGGACACTTAGTTATTACAACTCTGTTAGCCGCAGATGGCCTATCTGTAAATAATCTTGTTCATGAAGCCCTTCTCTTTTCTTTCTCTCCGGGTCGACCTGAGGAGGACGGGTTCCACTTTTGAGTCTTGGTTCCTCCTGAGGTTTCTTCCTCCAGCTGAGGGAGTTTTTCCTCGCCTCCGTCACCTTTGGCTCACTCACTAGGAGCTCGGACCTGGACTCTTGGTCGCTATACAAATAAAATTGAATTGAATTTTCAATTTCATGCTTTCCCTGCTGCCAACACACCTGATCCGAATAACAGTGAATCACTAATCTGCTCTTGAGTTAAAGTGCAAACACTAAAACATGCAGGGCAGGGAGCTCCCGAGGACCAGTTTGGGACCCACTGTCCTAGAACACTGCCATGTCCCTTGTCAATAGCTGCTTATGAAAGCCAGGTAAATGGGAAGGTTTTGGTGGGATGGTGGGTTGTGGGCACACAAAGTGGGGGGCGGGTGGGGAATGTGATGCAATTTCACTTACAATCCACAAAGAAGGCCATTCATTAAAAAAGTTTCAGAAAAGCTCTTCTTGGCTTTTGTAAAGCTCTAACAGTAACACCTGGTGTCCTCTGGCTAATCTGATTACTGCACCTTTATCTTCTTCATCTTTATTTATTAGCACATGTCTCTGTCATTGCTAATAATTAACACATTATACTAATCTCTTTTGTTATTGTTCACCTCCTCAACCTGACCTGAATTGATTTACTAATCAAGGCCTCAAAAAGCTGTAAGATCTCACTGTATATTTTCAGGTTCTAAGATGAAGAAGATTCCATATCCAACCAAGAATCCTTTCACATGGATCTTTTTCCTCGTTTCATGCCCAAATTACACATATGAGGTAAGAGCCACTTATCAGTCCATAAATAAGACAGCAGGTAAAACTAGAAGTAAAACTCCAAATTACAGTATAATGACCCTCTACAATTGAAGTTTGATCTGGTACAAAGCGTCCTCAGCACTAAGCAGGAAACTGAGCAGGGAAAGAGTGAAGAGAAGCTTTCAAGCAAAAGTTTTGAGGAGCAGGTTTAAAGGGATTATTTAGATGGTGGAAGATCTTTTCCTAGCAGTGACCGGTCTGAACAAAGGGATAGCTAGAAGACCTGAGAGTGAAAATGGGGACACTAGATCCTTTACAATGCTTTATAAATCAAAAAGAGGGGTTTAAATTGGTTGTGAGATATTATAGTCTGGCTCCTGGGCCAATATAGTAATGAAACACAGCATAAGATGACATTGGAGATTCCCTGAGGGGACATTAATGAGGGCTTGTTAATAACAGAAGTGAAACAGAAGACAGATGTTTTCTTTGAAGATGTGATTAAAGACTCCATCCATATAATTACATTCACTAACCTTAGTGATGTTTTGCAAAGTTCTCAGGTAAAAACAATGAGCCCATTATTCTCACCTTTTCAATGTACTACCAGAGTCTTTTAAAAAGAAAACTATATGAAAGCAGAACGCCATAAACAACTTAAAAATATTATTTACTGAATATATCGGAATATGTGTGTTTATAAATACACTACAGTGTTTATTCTGCTTTCTTGCTGGGGAATCATATTATTGAGCTGAAACATAAGACCACAGGAACAGTGTGTCGTTCTGCAGAAAATGTCAATGAGGCCTTGGGGAACGTTGCTTTCAAAGATACAAAGAGGAAAAATTACACAGGGCCAGAAAACGAGGTCCAGGAAACAGGGATGAGTGTGTCTCATAACTAACTTGCTGATTTGTGCTGCTGCAAGTGAACGGCTAGACTCTTCTCCATACCTGTCCCTAGTGTACCAGAATGGCAGGTATTTAAGGTTTATCTTTTGCTGCTAAGATTGGATTCAGAAAAATTGGATTTAAAAATCATATTAAAGAATACATGGCAAAAAAAAAAGTTATTATCACCCAGGGCTGTTGTCAAACCAAGAAGTGTTTAGAACAGAAGCACCACGGTTTCCCAATAAAGCTTAGCTCCTTTTTCCAATGAAATGCTGCCCTCTGGCGGTCAACACAAATAACTTGGTCTGCAGAACCTTTCTCCAATGTGGTGTGAGTGGGAAATACTGACGTGTATTCAGTCTGAGTGTTGTATGTTTTTGTTTGGTAGGTGGGCTCCTGGCTGGGCTTCACTGTGATGACGCAGTGCGTCCCCGTGGCCTTCTTCACCGTAATCGGCTTCGTGCAGATGACTGTATGGGCCAAAGGCAAGCACCGCAGCTACATGAAGGAGTTTAAAGAATACCCAACCCTGCGCTCCCCCATCCTGCCCTTCATCCTGTAGACTAACACACACATACACACTGATAAAAAAATTGAATTAAGGCTTCTGATTCAACATCAGGTCCAACACAGTTTATACAAAACTACATAACTAGGCTAGTAATCTCAGATTAGACACCTTTCATAATTTTTTCTTTTTTTAAAGGCACTTTTAATGGGAAAAGGTTAGACTATGCACCCCCTGGTCTTCAGAGAGTTCATGTCACTCTGTGTCCACAGATTTTTCCAAAACCCAAAGTGGTTTGGTATGAAATGCACCATTGTAGAGATACAGACTTCGATGGGAACCAGGGGTCACAATATCTAGAATACTAATATTTTTTATATTAGTATAACATTATATATATAGAGAGAGAGAGAATGAGAGAAAGAGAGAGAGATTATCGTATTTGCCATCCAATATGACCATTAAACATCTGTTGGTTTGTAGGTGTAAATCTGAAAAAAAAAAATGAAAAAAAAAATCTTTGAGGACTATGCCTTAAAACACTCTCCACCATGACTGTATTTTAAAAATACATTTTAGGCCTAATACTGTAAAATAATAAAGCAAATAATGAAAACCAATGTATTGGGGATCTGGCAGCATATTCATATCCATTTTGAGTAGCAGCTTTCTGTGAGGGGGCTTTTAGAGGCATGAAATCCTTCAGTTGTCTGGTTTCTATCAGCACCACTAGTAGCTCAATACTGGGTTCAATTCTGACTTGGCAAGTTTCTTTAAAACAGAGCATTTCACATCAAACTGTGACTATTTGCACTGTAATTATGTTGAAATATTGTTCGAATTCCCCTTTAACAGGCAGAAAAGGCAGGATATCCTCACTAACACCCCCTATCCCACTCGTCTTCTTTTAACATGCACTGCGGTTGTTTATGGTGATGAACCATATGCTTCAGAGTCTCTCTAGTGAAGACTGAAGAACTCTTCTATCCAGCTGGCGTCTGTTATAATTAACCTTGAAAAACCCTGATACCTGGCAAAACATTGCTCAGAGACTGAATGGCAAAATATGACGGCTGGCACAATTCTGTGACCACACAACCTGCACCGAAAGCAATTTATTGTCTTGATTGCGGGAACAAGGTTGAACTAAACCATGGTAAATATACACTGGAGTCAGAGATAAAGCAACTAACCGATGTAATCTGAATGACAGGTCAAATAATCTTTACAGAACAACAGAAGCAATCCTGAATGGCTTCTATAGGACACGCATCGCTTGAAGAATGATCCCACGCCATAACATGACATTAAATTCAACAACTAAACAGTAAGTGTGTTGTCTGTCGAAGATGTGCCCTTTTTTAACTCAGAAAATCAACAAAACGTGTAATTTGACCCATCTGCTTATGACTAAGTAAGCAAAGGAAGGCCCTGGTTCTCTTTGTAGCTGTTGTGCTGTTTTCTGTGTGACTTGTCACATATTGATCACGTTATTTGCAGCTAATTCTGAGAACCTTGATGTCGGAAGTTTCTCGAATCAAACCAAAAGCTCTTTAACTGAGCTAATGAAGCAGCTGGGTACAGTCGATATACTGTTTTTGGCCATGTGGGATTGTTTCAGTGCCACTGAAGTATATCTGTTGTATTTCTTGTAGTGAAGAGGCAGGTTTAGGTTTAAACGTCTAAATCTCTATCAGTGCAACGGACCAACTAGTGAAGTAGTAGCAAGTTTGTGTAATTTGTTAAGTTGGCAACAAACCCCAGGCAGGACTCCAGGTCTCCGCAGGTTTTCCTCAATGGGAAAAATGAATGTCATTTAAAAAAATCACTGTTTACTGTTTTCCCTCAGAACAGGAAACTATGTGGTCCTTCAGTTGCTGAAATGGGAATATTTCTATATACTGTACCTGCAACTTTATGCGCTTGTAATTCAAGTAACAGTGATTCACTGAGAAAAAATGAACATGCTTTGAGACTCACTGGCTAACCACAAAGAGCAACAGGGAACATTTTTTCACCCAGTTTAGTCATTTCCCACCCGCAATTAAGGACCCCACCCCACCGCGCGAAACCAGCAACTGGGAGGGTCTAGTTCTGCAGCATGTTTATGGACGCCAGTGCTGGCTGGCATCCCGCTGAGTGATGGCGAGAGAGAGGGAAGGCCATCCACGTTGAAAGGTGAAGCCACTCGTGCTCTCCTGGACTCCCAGCCATTGTCGTTCTGATCTCTGGATGATAGAGCCAGTGCTTGGACAGTTTCCCAACTTAATTTGCTGCACCATGATTTTTCTCGTTCTTAAAAGTGGCTGTGACCACTTTTTGAGTGTGTCATCTTATTCATAAAGAACTGGTGTGGCTCCAGGTTTTTAATACCAACACAGCAGGAGCTCACCACAGGCACTAATGAATACCAACTGATTGACCCTTAAAACATGAGCAGCATGGATCCATGTGGGAAATTATTGTCATACACCAAAACAACTCCTTATACGGAAGTTCCCCCAGTTTGTGTTGATGCTTGAGGTGTCGGAAGCCATGCAGAGCTTTTTTTTGTGATTAATAGAAGCCAAGTTATTCTAATTTTAAAAACATGTAATAATAATAACAGCTACTGGGGGTTTTAAATGGCATCACATGCAAATGTCCATAAAGAACAAAAATGCCTACATTTCTTTTATTTTAGGATAGTCTCCGCCCACAAGTGGGTGGGGAAAACGCTCAGAGGGAGGGGGTCCGGAGAGCGGCCGAACAAAAGAGCAGCAAAAGGAGAACAAACACCGGTTTTCGACTGTTTCACGCTGTTTTTATAAAATCGGATTTTTACTAATACGCTCTAAGTTCTATGGGTTAAACGGTTGAGATCCTGTACGTAAAGAAAGCCTGTAGCAACATCAACCCTGTGTGAGTAAGAGTTGACACCCTTGACTTGGACCCTGGGCTCGTTCAGATCCAAAATGGCAAACTACAAAGTGACAATTTACTCTATAATGATCTATACAGACACAGCTCAACATCAACAACCACCACCACAAGATTTTTAAGTGTTTTTTATTAGAGATTTCTAAGTGTATGTGTTTGGTGGGGAGTTTCAACAAGATGACACATTCGTCTTATAAAATGGACATAAACTGAGCCAAGCCTGAAACTCCAGACAAACGTAACCTACCGATTATCCTCAGGACAAGTAAACACACGTAAAATCTTGAAAAAGTTGGTGATTCCTCCCTTTCACGTGCCCGAAAGAGTTTTTGGGGAACTTCACTGTGGTCTTTAAGGTAAGCAGTCCACAGCATGCGCCGTCAAAAGATTTCGCAAACTAGAACTAATTTCCTTACCCTTACGCAACCATATGAACAGTTTGGAACTTCTGCTGATATTAAAAATGATAGGGAAACAACAATATTGCAAATAAAATATATTACTGGGATACTGTAAATCATAGAGAGACAAAATACTGATGGATGAAAAACGATACTCCCCGTCAAGAATTAAAAAAAAAAAGCCAACAGAACAGGATAACGCCTCTCCACAGCTGAGCAGTGTCACTGGTCTCGTGAAATGATGACCGGGATAGGAAAGGAAGCAGAGAGAATTGATAACCTGCGGCAGAGGAGTCTGCCGGCATGGGGGATGGATGGATGAATGGATGGAGCGGAGGTGAGGAAAGGCTGAATATAAAGTCCTCTCTCCCCCCCGCAGCATGTCCACACTTTACTCTGTGGGTTTCAGTCCGTCTTTGAGATGGTGCGGGGGAGGGGCTAGGAGATGACATCACCATCGTCCTGAAAGTGGCTCCTTTGCAGCACCTTCACGTGATGCTCGTAAATCTTGAGGGCGGGGCCAAGTCTGATCGACAGACCTGTTAACACGTCACTGCGCTGCATCAGGAGGAGCGACTTCCCATCGATTTCCTGCGGATGGTAGAATCAACTCATTAGCTTTGAGCTAGTTAGCACTACTCAACTGAATTAGCTAGAAATTGCAGAGGAAGTCGTCCAAAATAGATGTGTGCGCACGCACACACTAACACATACACGCAAATACACACACACACACACACAAAGAGATACATTTATAACATCTTTCTCAGAGTCCTGCTCCAAAAGGCTGTTCCCTTATAATCATCAAAATATAGTCTGTCTTACTTCATAACCAGATAAAATAAGAAGAAGAATAAATTATAAATTAAGAAGAAGTTACTGAACAAAACATGAACAGAGAAATGAATGTTGCCAGACAAAAAGACTAAAACTAAAATCCTGAAAAGAGGACTGAGACACTTCATCTCTCTATTGCAGCTAAAGCCAAATGTGTTCAAGGGAATTTCATTCATTTCATTCATAATTCAGTCACTGTCATGTAAACAAAGTCATTCAGAGTGGTTTTATGGGAACCAAGACTCAGATTTATCTACAGTGGTGGTGAATGGAACCAGGGGCCCACAAATATCGCCACTTTATTTACCATGCAAAACCACCAGTGAACCTGCATGTATTCACTGATGTTTTTTATATGTAATGTTGATAATGATGAAATAGTGGGAAATCTAGAGAGAAAAACGGTTTTGCCTTATAACACACTGAACAGCAGTTTAGAACCAAAGCTGTATCTTAGAACTATCATAAAATAATATTTCCTCACGCATCAGATTCATGACACTTCTGACCCAGTAAGGTCCTCTGTAATGGTGCATTTCACACCACACCACTTTGATTTAATTATGTGCAATATGCAGTAAAAAAAACCAAACAAACTGATTCTCCTTAACTAGAAAAAACGAATGAAGTTTTAAATTTTGTTGCGAAATTACAGGCACTAATAACAGAAGCTCGACATGGCAGGACTTCCTGTCTTTCTTATTACTTGCAGAGCTTTTGAGCTGAACCAGTGGAGCCAGTAAACCAGTGGAACTGGTACAGTACTTTAAAAGGTATGTGCCTTAAGTGTAGCCACTGCAGTACGCCTCAAACAATAGAGGAGGACACTACAGTACATCATGTCTGATATCCTCTTATTTTCCTGGATAGAAAGGTCTGAAGGTTCCAGCTGTGTTTTATAGACCATATATGCATTTGTTGCTAGAAATTAGAAGCACCCTTCTTTAAATTCATGAAAAGTACATTAAGAATTCAACAAATTATTTGTAAAAGATCAAAAAGCAAATTTTTAAAACTGGAAATATTGTAAATTTACTGGTAATTACTGTAAAATTACTCCCCCACACCCAAATGGATCAACTGCGCCAAGTAGGCCAGAGGTGCCCAAACACTGATCCTGTTTATCTGGAACACCATCCACGTAAGGGCAAGCGTTACAAAGTCCATGCGAACTTTGTCTTTGAAATGTTCTATTTCTATGACAGTGTAATATAAGACATTATCCAAGATAAAAACCACAGTACAGTACATGTCTTCACTTGCCAGAATTGAGCAATCTGGACATGGCTAATGGACTAACCTGTGTTCTGAAAGCCACTGCCTGCTCGGGAAATCCCACCGAGGTGAAGTAACTCACCACGTCCGCCACACTCCACTGTAGTGGGTCCTGCGCGATCTCCTCAGTTTTCACAGAGCTGTAGAGCAAAGACCAACTGCAGCATTAGACCTCACATCAGATCACTCTGACCAGTCATTTCCATTACTCCCCATTGTTCCTGACCAAGTTGGGGTGCTTCAGGCTCGTCTCTGCCCAATCAGAAGACCGCTGCAGGCTACTTCTTCTAATACAGCACCATCAACACAAACAGGTTTAAACGAGCACACCTCCTAAACCTCAAGATTAAGTGTGTTCACCATGCAGTCTGTTAGTAAACTCAGAGCTAGCCCTGAGGTGGGTGTGGTGCTATTTATCCAGTGCCAGATTGGGCATTTAAGCCTAGTCTTAGAATAAAATACATTGTCGAGAGTAATTCGGTATTGAAAGCCCTCTAAGTGTGGCTGAAAAACACCGCTTCAAGTCTTTAGGGCCACTATGGAAAACAGCAGAAATATGTTTCTACGCCGACACAAATCAAACCCTGCCACTTACTCTGCCCTCTTCATCCCTCCATTCTTGGCTTGCTCTATTTCTTGAGGAAGAGCAACATTGTCCCCTTGGCTGCACTTTTTACCTGGAAAAACAAAAAGTACTTCATAAGTTGGCTTTTCGATATTAAGCCACTTTTTAGTCCAGGACACAAATAGGCTGCTTGGTAAGATCACTCACCTTCTTCTGTGGGGACGGAGCCCTGGGTGGGTTCTCTGTCAGAACCCACGGCCTCATCCTGGTGCTGTTGAGCACAGGGACAGAATAAGAGTCAGTTGTACATACTAATTACACCTGGAATTTCATTGTCAATAAAGTGGTCTAATTATCACTTATGACTAATTATCACTTCCTCCTTTTGTCACTGGAGGAAAAGAGCCACATGCATTAACTATGTTGGTAACCCATGTTCTCACAGTAAAATGTGCTGCAAGGGCGTGTTCACACATGTACTGGGACGCTCATGCTACAAATGTTATGTGGTTTATATTATATATATATATATATATATATATATATGTACACACACACAGTGGGGCAAAAAAGTATTTAGTCAGTCACCAACTGCACAAGTTCTCCCACTTAAAAAGATGGCTGTAATTTACATCATAGGTAAACCTCAACTATGACAGACACAATGAGAAAAAAAATCCAGAAAATCACATTGTCTGATATTTAAAGAATTTATTTGCAAATTATGGTGGAAAATAAGTATTTGGTCAATAACAAAAGTTCATCTCAAT
>JBBJLS010017373.1:0-15396 GCA_037577275.1 Bryconaethiops microstoma
TCAGGTGATCAGTAATCAGTACCTCATAAAGCAGAATGAGGTGCTTGTGTAAGAATTTAACAGACACTGGCATGGAACGGTTGTAAGACTCATAGAGATGCTGATTTAAAAATAAATTGCAGGCGTCTCTTATTATTGTCCGGAGGTGTCTATGTAATAAGGCTGTCATGAAAAATATCGAAATGTATGTATATTGCAAAAGTCAAATGCACCTGCAAAAAACTGTTCAAATAAAACTTAAAAGAACAAACACAAATAACATTATACTGTAAACCTAACTTATATACAGAATATCAGTGTGTTCCCTGTGGAACCCCCGTATTAGTTTCCATCAGAAATCTAGTTTGACTCGATCAGTCCTTTATTACCGAGGTCCCTATCCACTGGGCTGCCGGCGGTATCGGTCCGTGAGTCCTTTGGTATAGGGCTGCACAGAAAGATTATCAGAGTCTGATAGATCTTTTATTTTGAAAAAAAAAAACTTGTCTCGGTCACGTGATACGGTACATCAAAACTTTAGCCCACAAGCTAGCAAAAATGAGTAAAAAACAAAGGCACTTTGTTTTTAGTTGTTTCTATACCAGTCCGTAAACAAATGGTTTTAAGTGACACTGGTCCGTGGCGTGTAAAAGGTTGGGGGCCTCTGCCTTATTAAACTAAATTAGGAGCTTCTGGTGGAGTTTTACAAAGCCAAACAATGACTGGAGGAACAGAGGAGAAATCTGAAACCGAACCTGTGTTCTCCTCACCAGCGCACACAACATCAACAAACAAAACAAATCTTGATACTTTTTACTGCTTTCTTGTTTGTTTTCACTGCTTTCTTGTTTGTTATTCTAATGTTAACTTTACTAGCAGAAAAACACTTTATCACACGCTCCGAAAAATGACTTTAAACAATTTGCAAAAGGGCCTTAGACTTTTGCACAGTACTGTATGTTCTCAATGATTTGCCGTTTGAAGGAGGACGATATAGTCTTTATTAATCTGTGTTCAGACTGAAGCACTCAAAGAGAGGGAACTCAAAACAGCAGGATTTCACAAATGTGCATAAAGTAAAATGAACTGTTGTTATTGTTAATAAGAACAACAACAATAATAATAATAATAATAATAATAATAATAATAATAATGTAGGTAGCATTGAGGCCTCACAGGGAGAGGGTGCTTGGTTTGGGAGAGGGTCAGCCAAGATTCGTTTCTCTGTGCAGTGTGTATGTTCTCCTTGTATTTGTGTGTGTTTCCCTCAGGAGCTCTGGTTTCCTCCCACAGTCCAAACACATGCAGATCAGGTGGACTGGAGATGCTAAATTGTCCCTAAGTGTGTGTGTGTCTGCCCTGTGATGAACTGGTGGCTGTCTAGGGTGTTTCTTTACCTTTCAGTACGGCCCCCTCCACCCCCCACAACCCTGCTTAATATAAGCTGCCCAGAGAATTAATGAATAATAATAAAAGCAACTGGTAGTATTTGGATGGTCTTTAACGCTAAAGCAGATGCAGGCAGTTCAACTCCTGGTTCCTCAATGCTGACCACCTCTACCGAAACCAGCTTGTTACTCACTAATGATACTAAATGTGCTGATCAATTATATACATCGTATTCTCAAATTGTATTTCTCTGTCTCTCTTTAAACTTGTGTGTGCGTGTGCGGGGGGGGGAGGAGGGGCTGTAAGTGTGTTATTTTCTCTGGCTCAGTGATTTAGTATCTGTGCCAGTCAGTAATAGTGTGTGTGTGTTTGGCAGCAGTGATGTAATAAAAGTTATAGTTCATATTTAATAACTGATCACAATGGAACCCCATTAAAGCATTTGTGAAATATTTTTAATAATGCACAATATCATTCTCTGTCTCTGTCTCTGTCTGTCTCTCTCTCTCTCTCTCTCTCTCTCTCTCTCTCTCTCTCTTTCTCTCTCTCTGATTCCTCATTCTCTTTCTCTTTAACTGTCTCTTTGTCTTTTTATTCCTCATTCTCTCTCTCCATCACTCTATCTTTCTCTCGGATTCCTCGTTCTCTCTCTTCATCTCTCTCTTTTTCTCTGATTCCTCGTTCTCTGTCTTCATCTGCTTCTCCCTTTCTCTCTCTCTATCTCTCTCTCCCTCTCTCCATTCCACCCACCCTGCAGTATTTTGTCCACTGTGGGCTTCCACATTTTTCCTCATGGACTCTACCTCTCCATCATCTAACAATAGGAGTGTAAACCTCAGGGCCTGTCTGTCCTCGCGCACATACACACACACACACACACACACACACACACACACACACACACACACACACACACCCCAAATAGCAGGACATACTGTGCTCTCACACACACTTCCCACTGTTTGCCATTGTTTGTAGCCTCACCATTGTGGGTTCTAGGTGCACATTTTGCCGTCAGGTATGAGCGCCATTACGGTGCATTTGGCTGCAATGCACACCAGTCTGAAATCTGTTGTAAATGAGTCTCGGCTGCATTTACACCTGCATTATAATGTGGATGATTAAACTGATACTCAAAACGCATAACATGGTGTAAATGGGGACATAAGCACTGAGCAACCTGTTGATCAGGTACAAATGCAGGTCTCTCACTCGCTGGCCCTTACTGACTGGAGGCGAAAGGCACTTCTCCATAGGTTTACAGGAACCATGCAGAACCTAAACTGTACTGCGATGGCATGGTAGCATGCTTAGATTTTCCAGTGTATGTCACGACTCAATCTGATGACTCTTCCCACAGTTTATGGCGTGTCCTGCTTTTGATATTGTGGTCTTTATTATTTATATATTTATTTAGTTATTTATTTAGTATTTATAGTTTTGTTTAAGTTTTTCATATTTTCCTCGTATTGTTTAGCCGTGCGATGAAAACCTAACCCAACTAACTTGTGGTGTTTAAACTTTGTCAAGTTGAACTTTGTCAAGTTCCCAGTTGTTAGTTTGTATCTCCATTGTTGTTGTTTTTTTGCCCAGGCAGTTAAAAAAGAATCATTTTTTGACCAATCAGAAAGCAGTCATGCAGTTAGCTTGATTGCAGACCGCTTTTTGCCTTGCCGCCAAGCAACTCGGGTTAGGCTCTGGTATGGGTCCCTTTATTTGTAGTGGAATAACATTTGTTTACGGTGTAGTGCGGGTCCTCGTACCGGTGGAAATGTGTCTAAAACACCCAGTGTATAATAGATTTTAATACAGTGTCACACTTTTTCCACTGACATCCTATAACATTTCCAGAGCTGCATGTGAGTAAAATCTCATCAGTTCTGGTCAACTGTTCTCTGAGGAGTGTTTTAAACAGTACTCTGCAAAAGTCTTAGACCCTCTATGCAAATTTTTTAAAACCATTTTTCTAAGCGTGTGATAAAGTGTCTTTCTGCCAGTAAAGTTAACATTAGAATAAATGCAAACAAACAAGAAAGCATTTAAAAAAGTAACAAGATTTGTTTTGTTTGCAAGAAGTAGTTGATATTGTGTGAACTGGTGAGGAGAACACAAGTTCGGTTCCAGATTTGTCCTCAGTTCCTCCAGCTGTTGTTTGGATTTGTGAAATTCCATCAGCAGCTCCTGATTTAATTTAATGAAGGACTTTCCAATGAAAACCAGGTTTCTGATGGAAACTACAAGTAATACTGGACTTCCATAAGGAACTCGCTGATATACAGAACATCACTATTTACGGTATAACGTTGTTTCCATTTAGTCTTTTTCGTTTGATTAAGTGTATTTGGTAATATTCATGCAAACATACACACTACTCAACTATAGAGTTTTTAAATATTAGTTTTCTTTTACCATTATTCATTTATTCTCGTTAGCTTTGCACAATACTGTAGTTAATAGGGGAGCAGGAGCAGGAGAATTTACAAGCGGTCAGTGAGACCAGGAGATTAGACCTAATCGTCTAAGTCATCGCAGGGAGAGTTTTCACCACTTTGACCATTCACACACTCTCAAACACCTTCCCTTATCTCTCTCTAAGGAGTGCAGTCTGAGGGGCTTCATAAGTCATTGCTGAAAGCCACTCTCCGCTGTGAGCCGGCGTGCCATTGTTGTGCTAACTAGCATCTTAACTCAGGTGCTTCCCTTTATGTCAAAGCCGCGGCGCATCGACAGCCAGCTTTGTTCGCCCGGACCGACTGAGCCGCTGATGGGTTAATATGCTAGCTGACGTTCAGGTGTTGGTCTGTTTCGGAAGATAAGGCTTCATTTTTTAATTTATTTATTTTTTTATGAACAGGCTTCCGCTTGCTCCGAGATTGAGTGCGGTGCGACGGATTTGAGATTAGCCAGCCTCTGCAGCTGCTGTCGAGTTGCGCTAGGACGTTAGCGTGCCGGGGAGCGTTTCATTATGGCATTATCTTGTCCTCCTTCTCTCTTTATCCACTCTCTCTCTTCCTCTCTCTCCTCGTCAGTTTTCATAACTGTTCTTCTTACCCTCTGTCACCTTTTCCGCCAAGCCACCCCCCAACACTCCGTTCTTAATTGGCCACTCCAGAGCACGCAGCTTGGTATTTAATTAGCAGTATGAGTGTACTTCCTCCGCAGGCTGATTAAAGTTGACAGGATGAAGAACCGCACGCAGCATCTTCATCCTCCCTCGCACGGGTGGAGACTGTCATCAGCGAGGCTAGAATGGCTTGCTCCATAAAAACCGGCACGCATATTAAAGACAGGTAAAAGGAAATGGCGCTGGAAAACGATTCTTGGTTATCAAGCTCAGACTCGCACTGAAAAGGAGAGTTTGCACTTAAGTACTAAATATTGGGGGCTGAAAATAGTTTTCCATAGGGCAACCTTCATAAGGCGTCACGACACCTACGTACACTGTTAATGAAAACAGCACATCTGTGATCACGTGGACTCTTGAGGAAGTGGCTGGCGGGCAGAACTTTATTGATCCCGGGTGAAATTGCTTATGTTACGACTGCACAGATACACAGAGACAAGAACAACATAAACTATAATATAAAGGCAAAATAAAACTCTCCAGAAAATACCCTGTAAAAATACACTCTGTTATATACACAAAATGCTGTGGTCAGTAAGAGAGATGGATATTGTACTATGGACAAATAAAATTACTGATGGGTAGTTTATTAGTTTATTATCACACAAATAGTGGTTTGAGAAGTTTATTAATTAACACATAAAGTGGTTTACCAGTTAACACAGTAGTTTAAGTAGTTTACTTACACAAATAGTGGTTTGAGTAATTTACTAGTTAACACACAAATAATAGTTTAAGTAGTTTACTAGTTAACTCAGTTAATTGAGTAGTTTACTAGTTAACACAAATAGTGGTTCGAGTAGTTTTACTAATTAACTATTACTAATTAACAGCGGAGGCATTGCAGAACAGGCCGCACTGAGTTCATACTATATGAAGAGAGAAGTGGATAAACAGAAAATGATGACTTGTGTTGGACGTGATCCTTCCGTAGCGAAGAGGAGCGACTTGACTGTTGCTGAGACTGTGGAAATAAGCGGATACCTTGTCCGCCTCTGTTCGAGAAAACAGACGAAAGCGTGTGAAAGGCCGAAGGCTGGCCACTTTTTCTGTGAGTGTCTGGCTCCATAACCTTGGTACCAAGATGTTCCACAAGGACTGTTGCTTGGTTTTCTCCAGACTCCTTTTACTGGTCTGTGGATTAACCTAGCAACGAACACTCACCGCCACAGTGCCTCTTCATGTAAACTTAACGTAGAGCAACTGCTCTGAGACGTCAGGAGTGAAGCACCACTAAAGATGTCACTAAACATGATGGAGACATCACTACAGCTCATTGTAGTCAGTTATTTATGCTACGCTAAACGTTTAAGGTTCAGGGATCAAGGTTGCAGGTTACAATAGACAGAGGACATTACATAAACCTTCTGGTGTGATGAGTATTGCACTATAGTTATGATTACTGCACAGGAGGCACTTACGGCATTGAACAGAGTTCCAGGCATGACAGAACACTAAAATAAATAGGTAATAAATAGACAATGTAGCGGTATAACAGCAATGTGAGTGGAACTTTAAAAAATGTTGCACTCTATATAAATATTATTGCACATGTGCATATGTTGCACTGGAATCATATTCTTATTGCAAAGGACAGTTAAGGCACCAGGGCGGCCAAAATAGAACAAAACCATAAAGCAGTGGTCACCAGCGCTTATCCTTGAAACTCTCCTGATGTGTTTAGCTCCAACCTATATCTATCATGCTGGCCCCGCCCTCTTACTTAACACCCCAGCCAATCAGGAGCTCCTGAAGAAGTTAAGACCAGGTGTTGAAGATTATGACTGGAACTAGACTTCTCAGGAAGGTAGATCTCCAGAATCGGGGTTGAGCACTGCTGTAATAAGGCAACAAGGTCATGCCCTGCAGAAATCTTTAGGTACTTTTCCGTAGGTAAACAGGAAACAGAAACCTAAACTGTACTGCGAAATCGTGCTTTGATTTTCCAGTGTATCTCAGTCCAGTAACTGTGTTTCTGACACTCAATTCTCTCCCTATAGTTAATGACTGGTTGTCATCCCAAAACCACGTCCAGGGAGTCGAACCTGTGAAAAGTTTTTTCTGTCACAGCTGCTTTAGTTATTGTGGTCTTTGATTTTTTTTATAGTCTTGTTTGAGTTTTTTCTCTGTATTGTTTAGCTATGTGATGAGCTAACTTGTTAGAAATGTCCTGGCACAACTTTGCGTTTCTCACAATGCTCCATAAACATGGATTTGTTGAAGTAGTCACTGAATAGGGCAGCAAATATTGTCTGTCTGAATAGGCGGGGATAAACTGCTGAAGTCTGAATAAGGAGATATATGTTCGTTTTGGGAAATCGCAAAAACTATGATTTGAAAACAGTCCAGGTGGTTTTCGTATTGTAACGCAACCTAGTGGGGTATCAGATATCGACACGGACCACAGGGTTGCGTGTACCACAATCACTGCATGGTGCTCTTTATTTACAGTGTTGGTGCAAAGAAGAGACGTATTGAAGGAGGTGCGGGTCGAAGTGCAGGGAACGTGGGGAGGTGTAGGTGCAGGGTAGAATTAGGAAGCTTGATGGTTCCGGCGTCCTCGCCAGGAGCGGGAGTCGTCCTCTGGACTATTTTTTCTATAACATGCTCAACTGCACACATCTGACTCTGCTCCTTCTGACCCCAAATGAAGTTTACAAGCAATTTCGCACCCCTAGAAACATTTGGTACACAAACCTATCTGTGCCTTTAGCTATAATACTAAGAGTGTTAAAATATGAATAATTAAAGTTTAATTTCTTTAGAAATGCACATTTCAACACATTGTTAATGTGGGAAATTGTATGGTGATATTTTATGTTTTAGCTGATAAAGTGTTGTGTAAAACCAGAGTCAGGTCCTACGTAGCCTGTCAGTCTGTTGTGGGAAGGTTGAGAGAGGCACACTCATCGAGCTTCCTTTACGAGGAGTGTTTTACACAGTGCTGAATGAAAGTGTTTGCTAAGAAGTTGTTGAATTTTTTATGGCTGAAAGTGGCCACCTTGAGGCTTTAGCCGTAGTGCAGCTATGCCGATGGCATAAAGAGATTCCAGTGGAGGCCCGTGAAATCGATGGCTCTGGGAATGTGGCCCGATATTCCAGAATCACTTTTGTGTTTTGAATTGCTCGGGCCATTTATTAATGCTATTATACAGCGCTATGGAGCTTTGCAGTTAAGAGATGTAGGGGGTGTGTGGGTGTGTGTGTGTGAGTGTGAGAGAGAGAGAGAATATCGGTCGTGTGGTTGAAGCCTGTAGGGTCTGATCATGCTGGGAAAGTCAATCCATGATTCCTTATTAATGATGTTCTTTACTCTCTCTCTCTCTTTCTCTCTCTCTCTCTCTCTCTTTCTCTCTCTCTCTCACTCACTCCCTCTCTCCCTCCTTTCTCCCCTCCTCTCTCTCTCACTCACTCTCTTTACCCCCTCTCCTCTCTCTCTCTCTCTCTCTCTCTCTCTCTTTCTCTCTCTCTCACTCTCTCCCCTCTCTCTCTTTCACTTTCCCTTTTCTTTCCATCTCTCTATTTCACGCACTCTCATCCCCTCTTTCTCTTCTTCTTTGTCTATCAGTCTCTTTACTGCCCACCCTTCTCTCTCGTTCACTCTATCCCTCCCCAGTCTCTCTTTACTACCCTCTCTGTCTCTCTCTCTGCCTTTACCACACACTGTGTGACTCGTTCGCTCTATCCTACTTTATTCCACACCACGCCCCCAGCCTCCCGAGCCCCCTGCTCCCCCTAAGTCTTCAGACACTCCTGCAAGTACTGCGACCTTCTCCTGCTGTTGGGATGGACGGATTGCAGTCTTTACGGTGAAAGAGTGTAATTTTCTCCCCGAGTTAAAACTCACAGACCGACCCCCACCAAAGTGGTCCACAGCAGTTCTTTCCTGATAAGCCATTATCCTCACCTTTCTGCTGAAGTTCCTTCACGTGGCTTCCCTGCAGAACAGCCCTCACATCTCCACCCCACTGTTTGAGGTGGGCTTGTTATTTGGTGAAAAAATAAAATACCCCAAGTATGTCCGCCCACATGTGGCCTGGAGCTATGAGGCTAACGCAGCTAACAATGATGTGACATTAAAATTAAGGGTGCAAAAAAGTATTTGTTTTGCCAGATTAATACTTTTATGAGTTAGTTGATATAGTCTAGTAATTGGCCTAATTTCGAGCTGTAAAAAATATTTTTAATTACATTTTTCAATAAAGTAATAACATAAATGTAGTAAAACCTTGTTACTATACATATATATATATATATATACATATATATATATGTATATATATGTTTATTTCTTAATATTTACTAAAAAGTGCTTCACTAACAAATAAATGTACAGCATGTTCAGCATTTTAGTTCCTTCATTAGTCATAAAATGTCATTTTTATTTGCCACTACTGACCTAAAAATAGCCAACTAAATAGCTCACCAGACAAATTGTATGTATTTAATGAGTTACTAAGTGACAGCCAATAGGATGAAACCATTAATTAGTAATTAGAATTAGACTCTGCATCACCACACAACCAGTTAATATGATGTCAGACATGCACTGTTAACAGATTCTTTGATGTTGTAAAGGAAACTTGTTTTTTTAACAAATATATTTTTGTTTATAGTTTTTAGATGTTATATTCTTTATATTTTTTAGATCGTAATTTTTATGTATAATTTATCACACTCCGATGCTTAACAAGAATAAAAAATCCTCAGATTATGAACTAAATGGATAAATGGAAAAAAAAACCCATAGTGTGCAAAAAACTGTGCAAGTAATAGTTTTTTATTACTAATATTCTGAAAGTTTGTTGCTTTTTTATGCTGGATCACTTCACCTCAGTCTAACAGGGACACTCACTACTCAAATCAAATATAAAGCCAAAGCAATTTGCTACTGCAGGGCATTCACGTTTTATTCCATTCCATTCCATTATCTCCCACTTAACTGTCGGGTCACGGGGGCAACAGCCTAAGCAGGGAAATACAGACTTCTCTCTCTCCGGCCACTTCGTCCAGTTCTTCCAGGGGGATCCCGAGGCGTTCTCAGGCCAGCCGAGAGACATAGTCTCTCCAGCGTGTCCTGGGTCTTCCCCAAGGTCTCCTCCCGTGGGACATGCCCGGAACACCTCCCCAGGGAGGCATAAAGGAGGCATTCTAACCAGATGCCCAAGCCACCTCATCTTGCTCCTCTCGATGTGGAGGAGCAGCGGCTCTACTCTGAGCTTCTCCCGGATGACTGAGCTTCTCACCCTATCTCTAAGGGAGAACCCAGTCACATTACAGAGGAAACTCATTTTGGCCGCTTGTATCTGTGATCTAATTCTTTCGGTCACTACCCACAGCTCGTGACCATAGGTGAGAGTAGGAACGTAGATCGACCAGTAAATCGAGAGCTTATCCTTTTGGCTCAGCTCTTTCTTTACCACGACAGACCAATGCAGCGCCCACATCACTGCTGATGCTGCACCAATTCATCTGTATATCTCCCACTCCATCCTTCCCTCACTTGTAAGCAAGACCCCGAGATACTTAAACTCCCCCACTTGGGGAAGAATCTCATCCCTGATCTGGAGAGAGCACTCCACCCTTTTCCAGCTGAGGACCATGGTCTCGGATTTGGAGGTGCTGATCCCCATCCCAGATGCTTTACATTCAGCTGCGAACTGCTCCAGTGAGAGCTGAAGGTCACGGCCTGATGAAGCCAACAGAACCACATTATCTCCAAAAAGCAGAGACCCAATCCTGAGGTCAAAGTTATGAACAGAATCAGTGACAAAGGGCAGCCCTGGCGGAGTCCAACCCTCACAGGGAACGAGTCGGACTTACTGCCCACTATGCGGATCAAGCTCTGGCACCAGTTATACAGGAACCGAAAACCCCTTATTAAGATGTCCGGTACCCTATACTCCTGGAGCACTCCCCAAAGGACTCCCTGAGGGACACGGTCAGATGCCTTTTCCAGATCCACAAAACACATGTAGACTGGTTGGGCAAACTCCCATGCACCCTCCAGGACACTGCTCCTCCTGAATCCGAGATTCGACTATCCAATGGACCCTCCTTTCCAGCACCACTGAATTAACCTTCCCGGGGAGGCTGAGGAGTGTGATTCCCCTATAGTTTGAACACACACTCTGGTCCCCTTTCTTAAAGAGGGGGGACCACCACCCTGGTCTGCCAATCCAGATACCTGGCAGCTGCCTCCGGACTCCCACAGGCCAAAATGGCCCCGACAGCATAGCTCCTGGGATCATAAGAATACGCAAACAACTCCACCACAATAAAGTGTCAGCTCCCGTAAGGGTTCATGTTTTATTACTAGTTTGTTATAGAAACTAGTTTGTTATCTCATAACAAAGCATGTTTTTACCCAGGATTGATTTTTCCATCGCTGCAAAGAACTTATCTTGGTGGAGTAGTGGTAAAGTCCTTGCCTCTAATACAGGAGGATGTTGGTTCAAATTTTGCCTAACAAAGATGCTGGCAGGAACAAACTTTTAGGACAGTTAAACCTAACAAACTCAAAACAGTAGAGCCCAAACAGCTAGTTAGTTCCTTGTGTCTTAAAAGTTCGACGCTGTGTTTTGCACAGCAAAACCCCCACTGTCTCTTGTTTCAGGCTCTATAACCCCAGATTCTCATTACTCAGGAGCCCAGGCGAATAAGTCCCTCCCCCCTCCCTTGGGTATTGCTGTTTGTGGGGGCCCCTGCTCAGGATTTGAACCCATGATCTCCCAATCTTGGAGGCATCGCTCTTACCACTGAGCTACAGGATCCCACAGCTGTCATGCCTTTTATTGGAAATTTATGGGAAGATTACTTCTTATGTTCAGGACATAAAGCTAAAGGCCCTGATTAGAACCTGGATCCTCCATGTCTTGTAGACAGTGCTCTTACCATTGAGCCATAGGATCTCATCGCTAGCACCCCTTTTTTGACATTTCACTTTCAGATGAAATGTCACATACAAGACATAAAATCCAGATTAGATCCTACAACCTTCTATTCTTAAGACCACCGTTAAAGCAGGTGAGCTACTGGGCTTGACAACCTAACCAACTTTTTTAAGATATTTGACTTTCAGATGAATGTGACGTGCGAGATCAAAAGCAGAAGGCTCAGATTTGATCCCATGACCTTCTACACTTGAGCCCATGGTTTAAACCATGGCACTAGAGAGTCAGGCCAAATGCACTGCTTATTTTTGGACATTTGACTTTCTGATGAAGTGTGACGTGCGAGACAAAGTTAAAGACTCGGGTTTGAGTCCACAACCTTCTGTTTATGAAACAGTAGCTAAACTGTGAGCTACAGAGCTAGGCCAGAAGCTCAGGTCATTTTTTGGACATTTGACTTTCAGATGAAGTCTGACATGCAAGACTTAAAACTCGAGACTCCCATGACCTCATGCTTCTGAAATCACAGCTTTAACAGGCGAGCTACATGGCTTGAAAAACACCACTGCTTTTTTAAAAATATGTATCTTTCAGATTCCTAAATCTCAGGCTGAAGACTGTCTGAGTTTAAAACGAACAAATATAAAGACACTAAAAGTCACTGAAGTGAGCCAATGGCCCAATGATAACCTTCCCTTAAGACAGGAAGACTGCAAGCCCATTACCTTCTGGCTCTCATAAACAATCTATGGTTCCATCTGAGCCCAAATCCAGGGGTGCCAAACCTGTGACAAGTCCCTGGAGGACCACACTTCTGCAGACATCGGCATTTTCTCTCCTTTAACCATCTGAGTTCAGCTCACAGAGGCTTTACCGACTCACTGATGAGTTTAATCAGGTGTGGTTACTGAGGTTCAAAGTTATAAATTAATTTTACTGATAAAATCCATAAATCCATTACATCTCAGTTAAAAGAGTTTTTGGAATATTAAAGTGATAAGTGACCATTCTGTCATAGGTGAACAGCACAAAATACTTCCTCTGTATTTAACCCATTCACCAAGTGAAGCAGCGGGCAGCCAGGAACACAGCACCAGGGGAGCAGTGTGTGGGGATGGTACCTTGCTTAGAGTACCTCAGAGGTGCTTAGTCTTGGGAACTGATCACAGGGCAAACATCCTAACCACTAGGCTACCAACTGCCCTAAGTCAATGATGTGAAGCTATGATGTTTACATAAAAAGGTCAAAAACTCCAACCAGTTTGCTGTCATTAAATTTAGTAGAACACTGTTAGTTTAATGTAAGCTACTGAAATTTAAGTTCAACCGATGATATTGAAATGAACTTGCTGGATGTTACTCAATGCTGTGATGGATTTTATCTAGTTTGTTATAGAAAAACAAGTTACCCTCAGAGTCCAGAGTAAGGGGGGCCGGAACCATAATAGCAGCTGCAAAGATGGACCAACTCCATTTTAAAGTCTATGTATCTAAATGCAGTGTCATTAAAGTAACTGTTGGTGTAATGGTCAGGAGTTCGAATATGATATGGACAAAAGGCATATAATACGGACAAAAGTAATGGGATGCTTGACCCCCACGAAAACCAGCTGAGACGTAGAGCGCTGCGTGCTGCGCACAACCATGAGCGCAAAAAAGCAACAAGCTTTCAAAATAAAAGGATTTAAAAAACTGTGTTAATGCCCAATAAAATCATTGTCAGCGTTAAGTAAATAATGCATTAACGCGATAATAACGCGTTAACATGCCCAGCCATATGTGTAATTCAATGCAGTGTCCTGGTGGCAGACTGAGGTGTTGTTTATGAAAACTTGAGTTACCAGCGTGGAAAAAATGTTGCTTTGCTTCATGCTCAGGCCTGGCTATAATTGATCAGCTCTGCTCCTGGAGACACACTGTCCTGTCCTGCATATCTGAGTGTTGTCACTCCTCCCACCATGCTTGAGCCAGCTAATCAGCTCATTAGCAGCCCCGTCCTGAGCTGAAGTGGGTGTGTTAAGGCAGGGACAGCGCTGAAATGTGCAAGCTTGTGGAACACCCGGGTTAAGATTCTGATTCAGAGCTACTATAAGCAGGTTAAGGTTGTACCTTGTTATGCTGCAGCATCATGTACCCACCTCTTGGTCAGTCTAGTGTTGTTTTTCCTGCTCTGGACGAGGCTGTTTGTGTGAGCAGGTTTCCATGATGAGCTGATGGTGTGACATGTTTACAGAGCAAGTGTATTTTAAGCTAATGAGGCAGTTTAGCCTTGTCGCTAATGTGTGTAACACTGTGAGAGGATGAGGTGAAACTAATGAAACTTCAGGTGGTAAATGTGTGGACTGCATTTGTGATAATGGGAGGGGAAAGTAGAGATATTGGGTTATTTTATTCTATTTGGTTAGAAAGGACTGCAATGTCAGTTCGGCCATCATCTTTAGAGTGAACTCCAGGTGCTTGCAGAGGAGCTCGATTTTTGGAAGGAGCGAAAGCCAAAGTGGCTCTTCTATCACCTTTCAGAAAAATATCAAACTCCGCAGAGACTTCCTGCAGCCCTCTGTTCAATGCGGAGTGAGGTCTGTGCCGTAGAGCAGCAAATGAGTGTGTGTGTGTGTGCGTGTCTGTGTGCATGTGTGTTTCCTGAGGCAGACTTGTGTGTGTTAATGCTGTTTCCTGACACTGGAATTCTTCCAGTTCTACAGAACAGATGAAGAAAAAGGGAGAACATTTGTATATATACGTAGTTTGTCCCTATATGTCCATGTCTCTAACTGGAATGAAATAAATGCTTCTGTTCTGCTGGAAATAAAACAAAAGATGTGACATTTTTTTCCCTTTTTCTTCCTCTGTTCTGTAGAACTGGAAGAATTCCAGCGTATATATAAATATATACACATATATATATATATATATATATATATATATATATAAGTATAAATATAATTCCCTACTTTGGCCTCAAAAACAATGGTGAATCCCTAATTCGGCCTAACCACAAAGACAAACCACTAATTTGGCATAAAACATAATAATGAATCACTAATTTGGCATAACCGATAAAGACAGATCACTTATTCAGCCTAAAAGATGAATCACTAATTCATTCAAAAACACAAAGTTGATTAACTAATTCAGCCTAAAACACAAAGATGAAGCACTAATTTGGCCTTAAACACAGATAATTTACTGTTTCAGCTTTTAAACAGACAGATTAGCAAATCAGTCTTAAACACAAAGTCAAACCGATATGTCAGTCTAAAACACGCACAAATAGAATAATGATAATGATCACATCCAGAAATCCAACTGCACCCAATGGCAATAATAAACAATAATCACCCAATAAACAATAATCCAACATCAGAACCAGAAGATACACATTAAACATCATATAGTACCGAGTGAATTCAGAGGTCAGACAGTACTAATAAGCCAGACAACATGGAGGTGGAACATTCCCTTAAAGAGCCCAGTACACAGTGACTTTCATCTGAGCAGCCCACCCCTGTGTCTCAGTAAATCAGTAGAGCGCCAGGTTGGTCATATCAACTTTCCCGGGCTGTGGGCAGCGTATGGCCCAGCTGGGGATTGAACCTCTAATGAATCGTATTGAGCGGCGAGAGAGTTTCACTGCTCTACAATCAGCCGCCTGTGCAGCCCCTAATTACTGGAGCGACTGATAATGAAACAAGCACCACTTAGTCCCTCTGGACTAGCTGCACTACAGTACAGAGAGAGGGAGAGAAAGAGAGGGAGGGAGAGAGGGAAAGAATTGGAGGGACCGAGAAAAAGAGAGAGAGGGGTACAAGGAGAGAAAGGGAAAGAGGGTGAGAGTGAGCAAAAGAATGAGAAGTAAAAGAGAATATGTGTATTGAGAAAGAGATGGAGAAGAGAAGGGGGAGAGAGAAAGAGAGGGAAATAGAGAGAGAGAGAAGAAGGAGATGGAAGGAGAGGGAGGGAGAGAGAGGGGACGAGTTGGAAGGAGAGAGAAAGAGAGAGGCTGTGGTAGAG
>JBBJLS010017452.1:0-15389 GCA_037577275.1 Bryconaethiops microstoma
AGAGGACAGTTATACTGAGTGATGGGGGAGAGGGAGGACCACCCTACCCACCCAGAGAGAGAGAGAGACAGTTATACGGAGTGATGGGGGAGTGGGAGGACCACCCTAAGGAACCAGAGAGAGAGAGAACAGTTATGCTGAGGGATGGGGGAGAGGGAGGACCACCCTAAGGAACCAGAGAGAGAGAGAACAGTTATGCTGAGGGATGGGCTTTATCAAAAATTTCAGCAAGAAGTGTTGCCTGGCCGGAGGCAGACATTGTTCCCTTCAGAACAACATCTTTCTTAGAGAACTCCACCACATTCCCTGTTCCTTTGCCTCTTTTGGCAAAGGATGGGTTGTCCTTGTTGTACATCTTGTTGAACAGACTATCATCACACGGGACACCTGGTTCAAAAATGCCAAGACCGAACTCATTCTCATACTGATTGTAGTCATATGGCACGGAGAACATGATGGCCAATTCACCAACACACTCCTTTTCACCTCTAAGAATTTGGTACGTCATGACCCCAACGGAACCACGGGCTGCGTTTGCTGTCTTGGAGAAGGCGCACACTTCTTTGGTGTTGTTTAAGATGGTCGGCTGTGGAGGAAGGTGGTTGTATCCACTGTAGCAGTGTGTCCTGAAAAACAGCAAAGAGAAAAATACAAAACATTACAAGTGTGTAATAACTCCGTAGTTATGCAAAAACAGCACATGCATAAACAATGAAATTAATGATGGTGTTCAGTGTAACAGCTGGAGTACAATAGTGTCACTCATGTAATTATATATGTATTATATATGTATTAACAGTTTATATGCATGTAATTAGATTAGGATACAACTGTTAATAAATAGGTAATTATGTTTTAACACAGTACTTACATTTATACTAACAGTTCATACCCATTTAATTACAGTAGGATTCCAGTGTTAATAAATGTGTAATACATGAGGTGCACTACTGCAGTCCATCTGTATGGCTCTGAATTACAGGCTGTTCTTGGTGAGACTAAAAACAAACACCAGTGCTAATTTTGTTGGCGAACCTTAGACTTGTTATGCCAAAGTTTTACCAACTTATCACATGTCCAAATATGGGAATTACAGCTCTGGCCTGCCCAATCAGAAGCCACACATGCACCAGGGCTACATGTGCCAAATGTGACATGGACTGTGGAAAGTATTATAACAGATATTGTATTCCAGCAGGAGTCATTAAGTGTGCAAAAAATGCAAAGAAATGGAAAGACACTGAGACAAAGAGAGAGCCTGATGACCTTCTCTGCAGAGACTGAGGAGAGCGCACCTCCATCTCCAATCCTAACCATGTTCTACGAAGGGACCATAGAGAGCATGCTCTCATCAGCTAGAAAGATTCTACAGAGATTAATGAGGACAGCTGAGAAGGTCATCAGGCTCTCTCTTTCTCTCAGTGTCATTCCATTTATTTGCATTTTTTGCACACTTAATGACTCAGCAGGCAATGGAGCTGATGTTTAAGGTCCACATGAGGTTCTCTGTTATGCGAACAAAAAGGAACTAGGTCTACTCTTTTGCTTCATTGCCGTTGCTGGTTTTTGGGTTGTTGTAAGGGTGACTGACCTCCCTGCACTTCCCTCAGTCTCTAGCCAGTCGTGTAGTGAGTTTTGGGTTGGCTAACATGTGTCAGCATAGTGTTGTGTGTCTTATACATGTTTTTTTCAGTCTTGGTTGCTTCGGGTTGCTCCGTGGTTTGTTTACATCTGAGAGTCGTGCTGCGTCTTGCGCTACTCTGCTGCCTGGCAATGCAGTTGACGTGCTCTCGACCTGAACTTATGCATCTGAACTGTCATTCTCGAATGGATTCTGTTACTTATAATTTCTGCTGGTCACTGGGAATTGCTTGGCACCGATGCTACATCCACCGCTCCAAAAAAGGACCCTCCATAATCTACGGCTCCGATTTATTAGTCCTGACTCTCTGATCTTCCTTCTCGATCCTGTCACAACTTTAACTTACAGCCCACTCATACACAACAAACTCAAATTTGCTCACTACAACACATGCTCCATAAGTAACAAAGGTCTCATTCTCAAAGAATTCATAACTGAAAATAATCTGGATTTTCTCTGTTTAATCGAAACATGCCAAAAATCACTGGAATATTGTGCCCTCAACCAAACCACACCAATTGTATTTCCTTATGTGGACAAACGTCAATTGGAGGGGCACGGTGGCGGAATAGCAATAGTACATAAAAAATCTATCAAAGCCACCCAAATACCCATTCCCACTCCACCCTCCTTCGAGCACCTTTCCTTCAGGTTACCTGGCACTAAACCACTGGTCACGTCAATAATCTACCATCCCCCAAAACTCAACCCTACGTTCCCAGTAGATTTCTCTGAATTATTAACCCAATTATGCTCTATATTACCATCCATCCTTCTCCTTGGCAATTTCAACATCCATGTTGATTCCTTAGAGACCAAGGCCACCACTGATCTTCTGGACATCCTAAATTTCTTCAATATCACTCAACACGTTGACTTCCCCAACCTCAGGAAAGGTCACACACTGGATCTTGTCTACACCTCCGGCATCGTCATCGATAACTCACACTGACCTCGCCATCTCCAACCATCTCGCCATCATCTGCAACATTGACATGCCAGCCCCTCCTGCTAAGCAAAAGCGCATTACTTTCAGGAAACTCTCATCCATAAATCTGTCTTCTCTCTCTTCTACCCTAACTTCCACCATTGCCCAATCTTCAGATACCCTGAGCACCTCCATCACCACAACCCTGGTCAACACCTACAATAATATTCTCTCTTCCTGCCTTAACACTATTGCTCCCTTGAAGACCAAAACTGTGTCATTCACATGCTCTGCCCCCTGGTATACCAATAAACTCCAAAAACTCAAAGCCAAAAGCTTTTTTCTTACAGAGCTGGAACGGCTCTGTAAGAAAACTGTTCTCACTGGTCACCTGGAGACCTACAGATTCCACCAACAGCAATATAAGCAGGCCCTCAATACTGCCTGCTCCTTCTACTACTCCTCCATTATCCAGTCTGGATCCCAAAATCCAAAGACACTGTTTTTCCACTTTGGATAAGCTTCTTAAACCCATAGACACCATTGCAAACTCCTGCACCACCTCTAAATGCAACTAATTTCTTGCAAATTTCAAAAGCAAAATACACAATATTCATGACAACCTGACCCATGGCAACACCAGCAGCCCCTCTGCAAAACCTCCAACTCCTCATTCTCCAGCACCACTGAAGCTGATTTATCTCTCATCATTGCCAGAATGAAATCTTCAACATGCCACCTGAAACCTATCCCCACAAACCTTATCAAAGCCTGCCTCCCCTCACTCTCCCTTCTCATCACCAAGATCATTAACTTATCTCTGTCTACAGGGTTTATCCCCCTACTCTGAAGATTGCCACCATCACAGCAATTCTGAAAAAAACCTGAACTTGATCCTGACACTCCCAACAACTTCTGGTCAATCTGAAATCTTCCCATTCTGTCTAAAGTCCTTAAACGAGTTGTAGCTGCTCAACTCCAAACCCATCTAAACTTCAATAACCTATATGAGCATTTTCAATCTGGATTTCATACTAAACACAGCACTGAAACAGCTCTCCTAAAAATAACCAATGACATATTCCTATCTGCAGATTCTGGTCTCATCACCATCCTCATTCTCTTCGACCTCAGCGCTGCCTTCGACACCATCAACCACTTCATCCTCCTCTCATGTCTCCAGGATTCTGGGATAACTGGTACAGACAACATTACATCTCCATCAGTAACTGCAAGTCCGTCACCATCCCTGCCACACATGGTGTCCCCCAGGGCTCTGTACTTCGCCCTGTCCTTTTCATTCTCTACATCCTAACCCTTGGACAGATGCTGATGATATCCAACTCTATCTCTCCTCCAAGACATTAACATCTGCTATCCACTCCACCCTCACTGGCTACCTCAGTGATATTAAATCATTAACCCAAAAGAACTTCCTTCAACTCAACTGCAATAAGTATGAAATAATCATCATTCTCCCACACTCCCTCACATAACCTGTCCAGAATTTTGCCCTTAACACTGAGGGCTCCTGTGTTGATCCCTCCAACGACATTTGCAACCTTGGAATCATTTTTGACTCCACCCTCTCCTTCGTACCTCACATCAATCAGGTCACCAATTCAGCCTTCCTGCATCTCTGAAATATTGCCTGCCTTCGCCCTTCCTTATCCTCCACTGCAACTGAAACTCTTATTCACTCTCATCACCTCCAGACTCGATTACTGCAACAGCATTCTTTACGGCGTTCCATTCAGAACCCTTAATAAACTACAATATGTCCAGAACTCACACCCACTCATCGACATGACCACATCACCCCTGTCTTCCGCAAACCTCACTGGCTTCCTGTCAAATTCAGGATCAACTTCAAAATACTGCTACTCACCTACAAAGCCCTCAACAACCAATCTCCCTAACTCTCTGACCTTCTCTCCCATCCAAGCTCAGCATGATGCCTTAGGTCAGCTGATGCACAACTCCTCACAATAGCTAAGACCAAGCTATGGAGTTGGGGAGACAGGGCTATTGCTGCTGCTGCACCCTGCCTCTGGAATGCCCTTCCCACCCACATCATGCTCTATCTTCCTTCAAGCAGTCACTCAAAACCCACCTCTTCCAACTTGCTTTCTCCAGCTGATTTTAATTTACAAATTCCACGCTGACTTCCATGTCTAATATTGTCTGTATTTTTGCCCCATGTCCTTATGTTTCTCCCCTCGTGTTTTGTTTGTTTACTCAAAATTGTACAGCGTCTTTGGGTATTTTGAAAAGCACTTCATAAATTAAATGTAGTATTATTATTATTAGCATTATCTCTCTTGATTTATCACATTTGACAGGTCGTTGGTTGTGCACCAGTCCATTGCACTACCTCTCTGTACATCACCTCCTCAAATCTAAACTGGTCAACAGCAAGAAGTGTGATACCAGGATCATTTCTTTTCTCTTCAGTGGATGGTTGCCAGGGCCAGACTGACTATCTTGCATACCGGGCAGACCTCGGTCCACATCCCATCGCACGTGGACAGGTATGGCTCTGTCAGAACTGCCTGATGTGCTGAATGCATTCCAAAACAAACACCTGGACACAGTGCTCACTTTAGCAGGAGACTTTAATAAAGAAAACCTTAGACAAATTATGTCAAACTTTTACCAGCACGTCACATGTCCGACGAGGGGAGCCAGAATTTTGGACCATAGAAGCAGGGTTACAAAGCTGTTTCGCAACCTGACCACAACTTCATTTTCCTCATCCATCAGTATAAAGAAAACATACATAGGGATGAGATAATCATGAGGAAGGTGCAATGCTGGTCTGCCAAATCAGAACCTACTCTACAGGACACGCTCAATGATGTAGACTGGGACATGTTCCGGTTATGACAGGCTAAAGCAGTTAGCTTTGTCAGCATGGTAGCAGAGGAGATCAACCCTACGGTGAGAGTCTAAGGCTCTAAAGCTGCTAAAGGCCCCTCCAAGGCTGCTAAAGGCTTCTCTAAAGGTCCCTCTATGGCTGCTAAAGGCCCCTCTAAGGCTGCTATAGGCCCCTCTAAGGCTGCTAAAGGCTTCTTTAAAGGTCCCTCTGTGGCTGCTAAAGTCCTCTCTAAGGCTGCTAAAGGCTTCTCTAAAGGTCCCTCTATGGCTGCTAAAGGCCCCACTAAAGGCCCCTCTGGCTTGCTCTCTCTCCGCGGCTTGCACCCACTCCATGAAGAGTGGTGAGACGTGCTGCATGGTCTTGAGGAGGGCGAGACTGGCTGTGTGGCCTCGCGGAGCTGCTGTTGGTCGATGGCCGTGACCAGAGTTGCAACCAGCCCCGTGAGCTTGTCCAACTGCTTTTGATTCTCCTCCATCTCCTGCACCAGGGTCCTTGGAGCCAGCAGGGAGACTGGAAGAGCTCTCATAGCTGACGCCTTCGCCGAGGTGCTCAATGTGGGCCTCTCTGCTCGCTTCCTCCTCGCTGGTCAAGGGTCCTGGCAGGACACCAGTGGGAGGACCAGAAGAGCACACATGGCTGGCGCCTTCGCCGGAGTGCTCAAGACGGGCTTCCTTGCCCACTTCCTCCTTGCTGGCTGAGGGGCTAGCCAGTTGGCTCTGCCATAGGTGGCCATGTCCTCCGCGATCAGCCTCTGTGAGACTGCGGAGAGCTCAGCCAGAATCAGCTCTTCTTCCTCAGATGTGAACGTCTCATCCCACCATGCCTCTTAAGCTGCGCCTTTTGTTGAATGGTGGGTCAATCTGTCACGTTTTCCTCCTTTTCCCCAATGACGGCAGGCACATAAGCAGACATTCATGCTTTAATGTTTACTTATTCAAACCAAAAGCTGGCACGAGGACCAGATTCAGAGCTTTAGCTTTAAACACGAAGGAGACAAAAGAGAACTACCCAAACACAACGGTTGACCCACACTGGTGCATAGAGCATAAACCCCTTAAATACCTAAAAACAATCCCAACAACCAATAACAAAACACAAGCATTTAACACAAACTAAACCCAGCTGAACCTGATAATCAAACCCCATAATCCTTCATAATAAAAGCCCCAATAAAAACAAACAGAAAAGGGCGCCAACTGTCATAATCCCCAGCCCTGACAACCTGCTGTTCTACCTCACAATTTCACTCTACCTTACAATTTTACTTTATCTCACCTGCCTCTTTACCTCATTGTATCTCACCTACATTTAGGTGTGGTTCACCTGCAGTAAACCAGCACAAAGCTTTACATCATGTAGATTTTCTATTTACAAACTTCAGATCATGGTTATAATTGTAATGTTTACTTGAAATATATTTATGCTGACTTTACTGCAGAGTTACATTTTACCACATGTTGTACTTGAATAACAATGAATATGACAAATACAGAATCTTGAATATTGAATCTTGACTGAGCTGGATTTCTCCTTACCGTGGGTTCGTCAGTATGATTTTCTTGGTCAAGTTGGTGATCTGGATGGTGATGTTTCTTCCCGTATTTATTTGGTGGGATATTTGTTCGATAGAAGTGCCGGCCAGTGACGCCCCACTAATCACAGCTGACACCCCAGCAAACACAAGTTCTGCCATCGTCTGCTAAGAAACAGGAGAAAACCTCAAACATTCTTCTGATTATTTACTGGCTTTTACCATCTCAGTGTTTCCCAGATTTCCCTCCTGGAGTCTCTGAGCCAAGTCTTATTGAGAACTCAAAGCTCAAGCCTGCTAAGGTCTCTAGATGGTGTCTGATTCTTGATTAAACCCCTGAAACCCTGAGGGTATTTTCCCATATCTGCATCACTCATTCTTTTCTAAAAGACAATGTACAAGTGTCTCATATCGCTTTTTTCAGCACGTTTAGAATAAATGAGGGGAGAGAGACCCCAGTGATCTTTTCAGCTGTCCTCACTCTCCTCCGTGGGGAAAATACTCTCGATAGTCCCTCTGTAGGACGTTCTGAGGACTGTGGTGGGGAGGGAGGGCAGTGCACAGAGTATTTCCAGCAGACCATTCCAGGTAAGTTCCTTGTTTGTTTCTCAACTGAAGCTGGCTCTGATGGTCACAGACATGCCTGCCAGCTCTCATGTGGGACTACATGCAGTGTGCTCCCCTTCTTCTTCTTCTTCTTCTTCTTCTTCTTCTTCTTCTTCTTCTTCTTGTCCTTCTTCTTTCTCTCGCTCTCTTCCTTGTTTTTGTCATCTTCATTTTCACCATTGTATTCATCGTCATCATCATCTTCTTCTTAGTTACTATTACTGAGTTTTGTATTAAGATGAAGAGTTCTTGGTTTAATCCTGAAGATCCTCAGTTCCTGCTGTTCAGCTCCAGAAACCTCTCACATTAGTTCTGAAACATCCAATTAACCTACCACCACCTACATTGTCTCTATTTCTCTCTATTGTACAGTTTCATGTAAAAAACGTAGCCATGTGTGTATGTCATTACCCATCTTTACACACTCCTGTACGTGTGTGTTAAAGAGAAATCCAGGAGGAACTTTGCCCTCCAGACCAGCGTTCCTGTAGAAGTTAATTCAGGCGTCTTCATGACACAAACCACCAACAAATGAACATTGTACATCTCTTTTTTCGTGCCATATTTGTTATTTTACCTTTTTTGAGTACATTGTGTTTCTGCACTTACCCGTGTGTGTCCTCCTGCAGACGTGAACGATATCTGTGTGTGTCTGAGTGTGTGTCTGTGTAGGCTTTTGTGTACTGCCCAAATTTCTGCCCAATTTCCTGCCTTTGTGGGCCAGTTAGAATCTCTGAGAGCTGCAGAAACAGTCTTTGCTCACCAGAGAGACAGGACTGACCGGTTTTCACTTTGATGCTACAGATTATTGTTGGGTGTATTTTCGGGGTTTGTGATAAATGAACATTTCGGTCACGCAAACATTACAGGTCTTAGCCTATAGACCCACAAACAGATAAGAATTCCTGTAAAACAAGAGAAAGTAATGCAACAGGCGACAGTTGTTTCCTTGTAGCACAGCTTTGCTCAGTCAAAACAATTTATTTGCCGGCATAAAAAACAAATCAGGGTTTTCCCCTGTTACAAATCACAGAATGTCAAAAATAAGGCAAAATCTCTTTCTAGTGAAACACATTTCCCCCCTTTTCTTTGTACAAGTGTGTGTATTGCTGCGTTGAATGGACTGCATTAAGTCTGTAGACTGAGTCAGTATTTCTATTTAGCTGGAAGATTTATTTTTATGCAGGTGCTCCCTGCTTGTGGAATGAAGTAGATGCACTTGAAGGTAGAACTTAGTACAGTTTAATCAGAATAACAGTGGGAAACACAGACAAAGATGTAGCAGTAAACTGCTCTGGCTAGGAGAGAAAGTTCAAACATAAAACTCAAAACTCTCAATCAGTCAGAAGCACAGAGGATGTCAGGAGGTGTGCGAACAGATCCTCAGATCAGGACAGTGTGAACAGGTCGGGTAGAGCAGGCCTACTGGCACTTGTTGGGTTGAGCCAGGCGTAATTGGTGAGAGTCTTCATGACTGAGGAACCGGAGAGAGAGACCCTGACAAGCCAGTAGGCATGAGGGTATAATAGCTGCAAGGTTATCACAGGAATGTTATCACATGGTCCCTAATTTATCCTTACAGTTATTGTAATAAAGCACACACAGCTGCTAATGACTGTCAGTGTTGGCTTTAACACTTTAGCTGATGACTTGCAAAGTGTACCCAGAGAGCATAAGTACATTGAAACAATATTGATTTGTGATTCTCACTTCATCACTTAATGTTGATGACTGAAAAATTACCATCATTTAACATTAAGCTATGTTTTTTTCAGCAGTGTCAGTTAATGTTGAAAAAATTGACATTGAATCCATATTGATAGTGGTTTACGAGATGCCAAAAATGCGCTGATACCTCCACACAAGCGCATCTGCTAATATTCAACAGAGCCAGTGGTGCGAAGCAACAGTGTTCTGAGGAAACTTTCATTTGCTTTTCAATATAAGGTTTTGTATGGGCATGATAAATATATTAAAGTAATTTAAAATAGCATGTTTTTGCTCCCAATAATTATATGACAGTGTTTACCAAACATGAATAAGGTCTTACTATCAAATATTAAACATTCTACTGTGGATTTTTCAGGATATGCTATAAATTAAGCGGTAACTATTACTCTGTGTGTAATATCAAGTATCCAGTGTCCGTAGTTGTCATAATGTACACTAAGCATAATGTACACTAAGGTTGTGAAATCAGGTCAGAGCCTGAGTAGGGCACAGTGACGTGATTAAATTAAGATTTAATCATGTCATTTTGTGCAAACCCTATATTTTCGAGCCATAGGATGTCAGATAAGATGTTTTGTTCAAACCAGAAGGTGCTTGTTCAGGGCCTGCCATGGAGTCTTGCCATGAAGATGCAAGGGAGGTGTTTTACTGAGGCGGACTCTGCCCAGTTTAGATAGTGTAAATGATTTGTTGAGGGTATACGAGTCCTCTGTGAAGGACATGTTACTGAGAAGCTGCACTTCTCTGACTGCATGTGTTTGTTAATTAGAAAAATGTTCTAGATTTGGATTCCTGCTTCTACAACATCACTGCAAATTATTTTATATCATTAGTTGAGTTTACATTTTTGTACTGTATAAATATAACCAACTTGTATGTACTACACTGAAAAATGTTAGCTTGCGCAAATGGGGTTCGGCACGTTTGCTAATTTTGATTCATTTATTTTTTGGGACATTCCTTTGTTTGATTTTATACTTAGTTTACTTTAATAAAAAGTGCTCAAAAGACGCATACTTGTACAAACATTTACAAATGAGTTGGCCTGTTCCCTTAACTGGGCAGGACGAGGAAAAAGAAGAAAAGAGGCCTGAAATGTACCAAGTTATAGGACTGCATTTTCAAATAGTATTTTTATTACAGTAAATTGTCCAGACAGTTCCATTAGACTAGACATTCATGTTTTATCTGGTCATTATTATAGTCAGCCTCATCTTGTAATTACTCCCAAATCACAGATAGCAGTACACCAAAGAATGTATTAAGGAAATCAGAATAAAACTCCTGCATCCCTGTATCTGTTTTAGATGCTGTGTGAAATGTATTTTCTTCAAGGATGCATGCAGAGTTTTTAGATGTCGTTAAGCGGTGGCTGCGATATGCCCCAGAGCGAGATGGTGGCAAGCAGCGCAAACCTTCAGAGCCTTAGACTCTTGTTGCACTTGCACCTTTTATTTTACATATTTTTGGTGTTGTGAGTAAAAATGTTGTTCAGGTTCTTGACATGAGTACAACAAATGGTTGACTTCTCAGTGTTAGTCACTACATTCTAATGTCTACTTTCTGGATGTCTTGTGATAATTGGTTAGCCAACTTAATACAACGTAGTATTTCAGCATTAATGTAACTGCAAAACAACCATAAAACAACCATAAACAATAATTGAAAATAAGTTATTGCATTTTTTGTAATGCATCAAAATATAATGTTGCATCAACATTAATGATTTAATTCTGATGTTGGAGATGAACACTGATTCAACGCATTAGATGATGGAAAAATGAACATTGGTTCAATGTACTTATGCTATCTGGGTACCTTTTCAAAGAATGACACCAGCAATATATCACACGACGCAATGGCCAGTATGGAAATGAATGAATGGATGATAGAAATGAATGGTCTCCAAAGATAACACTATCAAGCTCTACGTGAGTTTCTGTCCTGTTAAAGACTTGAGTGAGTGTCATTGACGTTTAGAAGGTCTATGCTGTTGTTAGATTACTTTTTTTGAAAAATCCATATCTCTATAAACTAATAGTCTATAATAGTCCCACCCTAAACCCACCACCTACAGTTCATGTGTATACTTTCCAACTGATCAGCCCAGAGATCTTTGTTGCAAACCATCTTTTGAAAATGGTTGTTTTACTGAAAATACATTTGATGGTTCTGAAAAACACCTACATGAACTTTGGGGGGGTTCTGTGTCCACTGAGCAGGACTGAGAGGGGAAAGGGGGCACAGCACACACACTCAGAGAGAGAGAGAAAGAGAGAGAGAAAAAAAGGAGGGAGAGAGATGCGAGAGAGAGACACTAGAGAGACAACACGTTCCACTAAATGTATAAACATTATACATACAATCAGAGTGTGGATCTTTTTGTCGAATTGAAATGGTACTTTGAATGGTTCTGAATTTAAGATTGATCTAACTGGCCATTTGTATGTATGCTATTTGTTGTATAAGTTATTTGTTTAGATTTAACATAAATTACTGTATTTCAAGTTATTCCGTATTTTATTTAGCTGTTGTCACGTCTGGTCCATCTCGGTCACGCCCACAACAAAACCCGTCACCCGAGTACTAGGGGCACATGGCTCTGGGCATGAAAGGATGACATCATGGTTGCTGTGTGTCTGGTCATTAGATGTCTAGGCAACCCCGGTGTGGGTAATGGAGTTTAATTTACTCCTTATTGGGGTTGCTAGGCACCTAACGACATGTCCACCTGTCTTGTGTTAACTGTGAGTTACGTTTGTTTGAGAATTAAGTGTCTCTGTCGTGTGATTGGCTACGTGTGTGTGAGTATGGTTTCAAATTCCAGTCGTGCCTTGGCATCATTGTGTGGTCACCCAAGTCTTACGGTGTGAACTGAAAACAGTAAGTCTTTAGAAACCATATTGCAGTGGCTGTCATCTGGGTACTGGACTTGTGAGGAGAAGTAAGGAAGGACTGTGGTCATGCGAAGGATTGTCTATGCCCAGCACCAGGTGCGCTGAGAACCCTGTATCTCTCTGATACAGGTTTGACAGCAGTGAGATGGAGAGTTCCGCAGAGAATGGAGCTAGTGGATTCTGCAGCAGTATATCCCTGCCAATGTTTCTGTGTTGAACTCGGAGTGAAGGTCCTCTGATATTTGTTTTTGGATTTTCAAATTTACCATTAAAAAACATCTCTCTGCAACCAGCCTCCCATGAGTATGTCCACCCCATCCTCATGACAGTTGACCACACCTGTCAACAAATGGACACCGCGGCAATCCCCCTACCCATAGATGAGGATCTGCTACAAATCCTAGCAAGCCACCAGACCCAGCAGGAACAGCTCACAAGTGTAGTCTGCTTGTGCAAGTGGTACAAGCAAATCAAACACCTGTGACCGCCACGTTCGTGAAAGCATGGGGGTATGGGGGAGATCCAGCTGCTTGCAGGAACTTTCTGTTAGCCTGTGATCTCTATTTTGCGGAATATTCAGAGATCACTGAGGCTCAAAAGGTTTCTGTAATGACCCAGTGGCTGGCAGGAAGAGCCCACAACTGGGCTACCGCCGTATGGACAGCAGGGAGTGCATAAGCACCAGATTACCAAACTTTTTGGGCAGAGTTCAAGGATGCTTTTGATTTCCCAGACGACAGGAAATCCTGCAGCGCCTGGCTTCTGCAGCTACGACAAGGATCTGATTCTGTGGCGGAATACTCGATTTCCTTCCGAGTGTTAGCAGCAGAGAGTGGCTGGAATGACCCAGCCCTGGTGGCCGTGTTCAGAAAAGGGCTGAATCCAGAACTACAATTAGAGCTGGCTTGTCAGGGTGAGGGCATGAACTTGGATCAAATCATCCAATTAGCCATTCGTTTGGATCAGCACAAGCATGCAAAAGGTCCCTCTACCAGCTCCCAAAGCTCCAAACCTGGATCCAAGGTTCTAGCACCCCCAGTTCCAGTACAAGATACCCACATACCAGAACCAATGGAGATAGGGAGAAGTGCTTTGACTCCCAGGAAAGAAGCAGAAGAAGAATGGAGGGTCTGTGTCTGTACTGTGGTGGTAAAGGGCATCTGGTGACTTCCTGCCCTCTTCTTCAGCCACAGGTTGACCCCCCTTTGACACTTTCCATGACAAGAAATTTTCAGTATAGGATAACTGTTAAAATAATTTATGGTGATCTTTCTGTGTTTGTTTCTGCCCTTGTAGATTCCGGGTCGGCTGGCAACTTCATGTCCAGAGCCATGGTAACGTCATTTGGGCTCCGTGTGGAGAAGCTGCCAGACTCTACCTGTGCGCACCATAGATGGGTACCTAGTGTCAGGGAGGTCTGTCGGCTGGGAGACTAAACTTTTAAAACTAAAATAGAACCAGAGCAGCAGGAGATGATTAACTTTTATGTCTTAGAGCATCCCAAGCCTCTCCTGATACTAGGATAGCCTTGGTTAAAGCAATATAACCCCACACTGGATTGGATTATGGCAAGGGGTCTGAAGTGTGGACCAAAGTGCAGCACTCACCAGGAGGCTGTCATGTTGGGGACCACATCCATCGAGAGTCTGATGGCACCAGTCCTGGTTCAGATCCCTTCGCAGTATTCCGATCTAGTGGAGGTATTTAGTGCGTCTAAGGCTGCCTGCCTCCCTCCATGCCATGCCTGGGAGTGCGCTATAGATCTCCTGCCGGGGAAGGAACCACTGCGCTCCAGAGTGTATCTGCTTTCGGAAAAAGAAACGAAAGTGCTAGGCACCTAACGACATGTCCACCTGTCTTGTGTTAACTGTGAGTTACATTTGTTTGAGAATTGTCTCTGTCGTGTGATTGGCTACGTGTGTGTGAGTATGGTTTAAAATGCCAGCCGTGCCTTGGAATCATTGTGTGGTCACCCAAGTCTTACGGTGTGAACTGAAAACAGTAAGTCTTTAGAAACCATATCGCAGCGGCTGTCAACTGGGTGCTGGACTTGTGAGGAGAAGAAAGGAAGGACTGTGGTCATGGGAAGGATTGTCTATGCCCAGCACCAGTTGCGCTGAAAACCCGGGAACACACAGGTTCCCTCTCTTCTCTGTATCTCTCCCTGTCTCTTTAATACAGCAGTGTATCCCTGCCTATGTTTTTGTGTTGAACTCAGAGTGAAGGTCCTCTGAACTTTGTTTTTGGATTTTGAAATTTACCATTAAAAAACATCTGCAAGCGTTCTCCCACGAGTATGTCATGACAGCTGTTTATTACTGTGTGATCTCTTACCTTAAAAAAAGAAAAACAAAAAAGGATGGATTTGAAAAAAGAACAGATAAAAAAGTATAATGAACTTTGGATTTATAATAAATATGTTCAGACTAAGCCAACAAACAGGATTAATAGGAAAAATTAAATATTTGCAAAATGTGAGTGTGGGTAAATAAATGTCATTTTTCTAAGGTGAAAGTATTAAAATGGATTTATAACAATTTGCAATAGAGCTCTCTCTCTCTATATATATATATATATATGTGTGTGTGTGTCTGTGTGTTTGTGTGTGTGTGATGGCAGACCTAATTTATAATAAAGCCTCTGTTTTCAGTCCATGACAATAAAAAAGTGAGGAATTAATTGAATCATGAGTGGCTGTTTTGATCTGGATTGATTTGTATCAGTATAATCTGTGAGGCACAGCTGAAGGTGGTGATATAGCAGGTTTCCCCTCTTCTTTCTCCTCAGCCTGGATCTCCTCTGAGTGCTTGGCTGCTCCACTGTACCCTAAATTCTCAGAGAACAACTGAAATAAATACAGAACCACAGGAGAGTCTGCGGTTCTCATGCCTGGTCTGGAGTTTTGAGGTTGATGTTTCCATTCAGTGGTCAGAACAGAGTCAGGGAACCACAAGCTGAGGCCTCTGCTACTGTTTACTGGACTCGAAAGCAAGAGGAGATTAAACTCTGGAGTTCATCTGAGTAATAAAGTGATGAATATTTTTACCCCTGAAAGAGAGAGAGTGAGAGAGAGAGAGAGAGAGAGAGAGAGAGAGAGAGCGCGCGAGAGAGAGAGCGCGAGAGAGAGAGAGAGAGAAAAAAAGAGAAAGAGACTATATATAGCTCTCTAAGAGCCC
>JBBJLS010017472.1:0-15385 GCA_037577275.1 Bryconaethiops microstoma
CGTCCTGAATGTAACTTTCTCTCTCTCTCTCTCTCTCTCTCTCTCTCTCTCTCTCTCTCTCTCTCTCTCAGTCTCTCCCTCTCTCTTACTCGCTCTCTCTCTCTTCTGGAAAAGTCCAGAACAGCCGTCTGTTTGGGCGGCATAGGGCTTTTAGAAGAATTAAAAATGAAAACAGGAGAACAGAAGGACGGCAGCCAATAACTGGAAATTTAGCTGAATTTATATTTGAATTACTATTTATGTTATTAGTAAATAATATATTTTTAATAATGTATAACTGAAATATGCAAAAAACCCATATTGCCACGAAAAAAGCACAAAAAAATTACAAGAATATTTGCTGTTTCCGCATTATTGTGGAGATTTCCGCGTATTGTGGAGAGTTCAGTTCTCAGAAAAAATCTATGTGTGACTGAATCCACGATTCCTGATCCGTGTAAAACTGGGGGATTACTGTATACGTGTTCAAATTGATTTAGTGATGCCAATAGAAATTATGTTCAGAGTGTAAAGGTTTTTACTGTCCAAACAAGCCAATAATCGGCACCCACAATTCATTGGTCTTTCAGTGATGCCCAGGTCACGATTCCAAAAAACATCCCCTAACCACCACACCACCACCACCACCATGTTTAATTGTGGCTACTGAGATGTAATAGTGGAGCTCCAGATCCTTAGATGGCTCTGTAACCTTTTCCAGACTGATAGGCCTTTACTAATGTTTACTAATGGTATTCAGAAAGTTCTTTTCTACGTGGCATGATGGGCCTGCCTTTGTAGCCTGTGAGCTGTCTACTTCATTCTGATCAGTTAACCATTAGATTTGGTTGCATTATTTGGTTGCATGATTTTTCCACAACTGCTGTGTGAATGATACCTTGTAACAAAGTTTTTGTGTCAATTTTCTTTCCAGATTCTCTCTATCAACATGCCTAATGCTGCCTTTAGGGCATGAGGATGTGCAGCCAATTGTTACAGAAGAAATAATGCAGGGGATTTATTTGTTTTTGTCCAGGAAACATGTTGGTACATCTTTGTCCAGACAAATGACAAAGAAGGAAAGAAAGAGGCAAAGAGAGGACAAAAGCGCTGCATGTCCCATTAGTTCTGAGAGAAAGACATCTTTTGGAAAGGACAACAAAGCTACTGAGAAATGTACTGGCACGCTGCAACATCAGATCCTTTGTATGAGAGTTTGGCTAATCAGGTCTGCAGTTGACTGCTTTGGTCTGCAGTTTTTCCTGACCTCAGCAAACATCATCCGTTTTTAATCAGCCTCTGTTGAATAAGCCTGGGAGAGAGAGAGAGGCAGAGAGAGGTGGATTGTAGTGATTATTTAAAACTTTCACTATTGTCCTGCAGCTGTTTTCTATCCTTCTGTGATGCAGTTAATCTCAAATTATACAACCTAACCAGAAGGCCTAATTAATGAACTTTTTTGTTGATGCTAATAATTAGCTTTTGGAAGTCTGCAGGCTACTGTAGGATGCTTCTTTGTGCAATGCTGGGCAACTCTTTCATAAGCCTGCTGTCGTATGAAGGTTTTTACTATTTTCCACATTTCCGAGCATCACTGTAAGTGTCCAAACATCTCCAGGTGCCTTCTGGAGCATCGATTATTCATATGGTGTTAAGAAAGGACACACAAGGCCATGTAACCTCCATGGAAAAGCGTGTGGTGAAGAAAAGGGTGCTGTGCTGCAGCCAACCTGGAAGAAGCTCTGTTGAATAGCTCTGGGACGAGCCAGGGTGATGACGCTCCTTTGAAGTCTTTTGGGTTGAGCTTGAGTGATGAAACTTGGAGTGCTGCATTGGAGCTGTTTGTGATTCGGACCAAAGTGGTTTGATGTCAAACGTTCCATTCTAGAGAAGCTCACCAAGTCAGAACAGTTCACACTGGTGGTGAAAGGAACCAGACATCTGCCTCTAAATGCTCCCTCACAGAATGTTATTCCATGAAATTGTTGTTGGTGTGCCTCGTAATGCCTGTGACATTGTTCTAACAGAGTTTTAAGAAGCTTTCTGTCCTAAAACTAAACCCATTCACGGTGGAGGGATACATGCCAGAAAACTGATTCAGTTTATATTTGCCATTATTTTACCATCATCAAGATTCCATATAAGTACTTAGAAAACACATGGAACTTCACCGGGGGTCAATAGTGAATAAAATGGCTATATTTATGTTGAAGTCATCTGGTTCCATTCATCACCACTGTAAAGAAAAAGTCACTGAAAGCACTCTGAATGGCTTTGTTAAAGGAATTCCCCAGAAATGCTAGGGCAGTGAACTGGAGATCCAGCAAAGGGCGTGGGAGAGAGAATAGTGATTTTGTTGGAAGGAGGCTTTGTTTGGATCAGGTGTGTTAGGAATGTGATTGTGGGGAGAAATCTGTTTATGCAGAGTATCAAACAGAAGCTTCTCTAGACCGAGCTTCAGCACTCCTTATTAACCCCCATTTTAATAAACAGGGCCTGGATTCCCTGAGGGCAGGGTAAAAGGAAGCATGGTGTTCAATAACACTGGGGGGAGCAAGTTCAACCCTTCAGTGCATAGCATAGCATCACATGTGACTACCGCCCTTTGAAGTGTGGCATCACCTTTGTGAACTGAAATGTTGAGCGATGACATAATGATGTATTCTAACCCTTAACCCAACATTTCAAGTTTATTTATTTATTTTATATGAATACTATTTTATCTGTCTCATCTTTTGCACATTTATAAGATTACATGAATGAAATGGGAACAAATGTTTCATTGTGACAGGCTGCAATGTGCTTAAAGATACAAGATGCCTAGATTAGGTCTTCCAATCACTCAACATTCAGCATGTGCAATGTAAATAAAAGAGGCCCTAAGATAGAACCTCACGGGACTACTTTGGTGTGCACTGATGATTCCCCATTCACACTTACAAAATGATAACATTTGGTCAGATATGATCTAAACCATATCTAGTTTTCTAGTTTGTCTAATAGAACTGAGTGGTCTTTGCATATTGAGTAGATTAAATGAAAAGAATAGGAACAAATTTTTTTATTTTTTATGACAGTCTGCAAAGTGCCTAAAGACACAAGGTGTCTAGAAAACCTCTCAGCATTCAGCTTCACCTGTATCACCGGCCAGATCATCTGGAAATATCTGCACCTGTTTCTTCACTGGTTCAGTTAGACGGCTTTTTTGTGCTTGAATCATTCATACATAGGTCACTGTGTGGTTTAACAAACCAAAAAAACTACAAAACTGGTCAGGTTCAGGGACTGGATTAAAAATGAGAGCCTTTGAAAGTCCTTCAGAAAGCCTGGAGAACTGTTCCTCTAGACTACATTAAAATACAAGAAAGTCTGGCTCTTTGTAAGCAAAGTAAGAACACATAAAGACCTTTGCACAACACTGTATATAGCTGACAGTCAATTCACAACTAAATCATACTAAACATGGGCATGCTCTGGTTTCTCCTGCTCGCGAGAGCATGGTCTCCTAAATATCGGTAGAGCTGACCAGCATGTGGATCCACTGGTCCACCAGATCAGCCTGAATCAATTGAAGTGGACAGGAAAGGATGCACCTTGAGTAAGCACCTTTTTAAAGGGTTAGGGATGGGATGGAAAATGATCCAGAATCACAACAGTTTTGTGAATATGTCCCAGTGTTTGGATCTCAGGGACTTTGATTAATGAGAGAAGTGGATCTGCTGTAGGAAGCTCTGTTCAGTGTCTGGGAAGTGCTTCAAGGTTAGTATTCATTGAGCTTTAAAAAATAGCACATATGAATTCTCAGCTTCACCCTGTAATCGGATGACTCCAGAATGGAACGCACGTTCTGTGGCAAATAAGTACTTAGCTTCCCCCAGACTGGACTGGGTTTGGAAAGAGGGAGTTTATGCGAGAGGTTTTCGAGATCTGCAGTGTGTCTCTGGTGCTGTTCAGGCCTCTTTAGCACTGTCTGCACAGGATAAGTTCTCTAGACCTGTGTCCGTCAGCCACAGGTTTTACACAGATCACTGATTCACTAAAACCACTTTGGTTGTTTAAAACCAGGAAACGTGAAAACATTTCATGTTATTTTCTTGTCATATCTAAAACAGACTAAAACCTACACTATAGGCTTACCGTCGAAGATCGGACTGAAACCTGCTTAAATTACCTGGCAACAATTAGTAATACATCTAAAGCTGACTGAAACCTGTTTAAATTACAGTTGTACAATTAGTGATGTATCTAGAGCTGACTAAAACTTGCTTAAAACTACAGCGTTACTGTCAGTGATGTATCTAGAACTGACTCAAACCTGATTAAATTACAGCTCTACAATTAGTAATGTATGAATAATGACTGAAACCTGCTTGCTGTGATGGTTGGCGGACGCTAGAGGCCGTCCTTTTTAGTTCTTTTGTTTTAGTTTTGGGTCTTTTAATTTGAAGGCTGAGCACACCGGCATGGTATTTGTTATATTATATGTTTCAGCTGGCTCAGAGGGAAAAGCTTTGAGTTTCTATTGGTTTGTGAGTTTAGTTTGTTGAGTGGTTTCCCTGTCTCCTTTCATTTTGAGTTTGCTGCTGGCCCTTGTGCCTCTTGTTTTGTTTAAATAAAGATAGTGGAATTATGGATGTCTGCCAAAGCGCCTGCCTTTATGTGGGAGTCATGGGGAACTGTGACACTTGTACCTTGGCTTTGCAGTAAGATATATCTAGAACTGACTAAAACCATGACTCTACAGCCAATGATATCTCTAGAACTGACTGAAACCTGCTTACACTACAGCTCTACAGTATGTCATGCGTCTAGAACTGACTAAAACCTGCCCACACCACAGCTTTAGAGTCAGTGACATTTCTAGAACTGACTGAAACCTGATGGAATAATGGCTCTACAGTCAGTGCTCTTTCTAGAAATTACTGAAATCTGCTTGCACCATGGCTCTACAGAGCAGTGACATCTATAGAACTGACTAAAACCTGATTACACAACAGATCTGCAGTTAATGATGTATCTAGAACTGACTGAAATCTAATTACACCATAGCCGTAATGTCTGGCATATATACAGCTTCCAGGAGAGTGATGTTTTTCTCAAGAAATTAGTCAAACACATCAAAAAGCCATGATTAGTTTATTGTTGGTTGTTTAATGCATGTAAGACCTTTAGTCCAGCCCCTGAAGGACTTAGCAATGGGAGCACTTGCTTGGCATGATCCACATATATTCCACAGGAAAAAACATCTGAACTGGACAGTTTTTCTAAAACTTTAATGAATTGTTTCCTGACAAAGCCTAACAATAGATACAGGGTATTAGTACAATAAGTGCATGGCTAAATATCTTTAAAATTAAATACATTTTATAGAAATAACAGAAATCTTGTGCTTCTAGAGGTTCCTTTTATTAAAAGTTCACAGCTTTTCCAGGCATGGTCAACTAAAAGCAGGGCCACGTGGCATTTGCAGGAACTCATTTGCTCCCTGGGGAATGCTGTGCATCCCCCACCGAGCCATGGCCAAACCCACCCCATAATTCATCGCGCAATTGAGTCATGAGTGTCAATTGGAAAAGAACGGGGTTCAGAGTTCTACAAAAATGTTTGTTCAACAGTAATGATTCATCTTCATATGTCATTACCACAGCCATCGAAAGTGGCTCTAAACAATGGGACATATATCAGCTGTCATCACAATGGGGACAGTGTGAGGCACAAACATGGAGAAAGAAAGAACGGAGGAAAGAAAGAAAGAAAGAGAGACAGGGCCACATCAATTCTCATTCATTGTCTTGCCTTATAAACTCAGTACATCTCATCCTCTCTGCCCAGAACTTCAGAGGAGCCTGGGAGAGGATGTGAGGGTAAGATCAAACTTTGAAGTATGGGGTTTGAGTTACACATTTAATGCTTTTGAAGGAGGGGAAAAATTCTTATGCGCTGACAAATGAGGGTTTGGCAAATCCACCCTACAGGGTCTCGGCTCAACAGGAGGAACAATTACAAGAGTTTGTGTACTGGGCCAGCACTCAAAACTAGCAAAAGTCAAGCTTTGCATTCATATGGACAAATATCTGGCTGATCAGCACCACGGAGTAACATAGTTATGGAAATGACTTCACATTGTGAAGATGACTAGAAGTGTAGAGCCATACTCCCATGCAGAAAAGCAGTGGTATTACATCAGCATTCTGCATTTATATTCAAGGTTATCAAGCATGTTTGGCAGTTCCGCCTTCACTCATATCACTTGCAAACACATTTTCTATCAGTTCGAGATACCCCATGTAATCTAGAGCTGCAGTGTGACCAGGTTTCAGTCAGCATCCACAGGTGGATCAACCATGGTCATGGAAAATAACCAGGGTTTAGTTTGAACCGCAGTCTGACATTGCTCACACACAAAGTCAGAGGAGAACACCAAATCCATGCGGGAAAGTTTCACCCACTAGAAACAGCCTCTCAGTGGGAGGTAACAATGTCTCATTCACCAGGAAAGGTCTCTCAGTTGGAGGGGAGAATGTCTAATCAAAAGGAAAAGTTTGCAGTTGGAGGGGAGAATGCCTCCCCATAAGGAAAATCCTCTCAGTTGAAGGGGTGAACACCTTGTCCACAAGGAAAAGTATACCAGTTGGAGGAAAGAATACATCACGCATGACAAAAGTCTCCCAGTCATAAGGGAGGATGCTCACCCATGAGGAAAAGTCTTCAGTTGGAAGAAAGAATGTCTCACCAACCAGAAAAAGTTTCCCAGCTGAAGGTAAGAATGTTTCACCCACAAGGAAAAGTCTCTCAGTCAACGGTGAGAACATCTCATCCATGACAAAGTCTTTGAGTTAGAACAAAGAAACTCCAAGAGAAAAAGTGTTCAGTCAGAGGGGAGAACGTCTTGGAAAAGTCTTCCAGCAGGATGGGAGAATGCCTCACCCACAAGGAAAAATCTGAGTGTTTTTTTAATTCAGTTCAGATTAGTTTTCTTTGAATGTATTTCTCAACAGACGTGGTTCTAGAAAAGTGGGTTCAGTCTTGATTGAGGATGCCAGGTTTCAAAAGTGGAACCCTCTGGAACTCATCAGAAAATGCAGTAAAGATACAAGTCAGACAAGGTTTCAGGGAAGATTAAAAAGAGGCACTGGGCTCGTGAAGGATAATAGAAATAAGCCAGTAATTGATGCTAAACGTCTATCAGGAAAGAACTCTGGAAAAATTACAGTACTATATGTCCAGGAGAATCATACACAATTTGGCATGAGAACTGCAATAATAAGGCAGTATTTGTCTTGACCTATTCTGCCCAGCTACACTCAAGAACCTGCGGTAGTGTAACACTGCGGAGACCTATTCTGTTTGCTGACCCTCCCTTTCCATATCAAAACCATTTCAGAGCTCATCTCTCAGTAAAACCGTGCCAATTGGAAACAGCTGCTCATGAAGCTGCTCCACATTCAGTCCACTTTGTGTAAACATGGCATTCCAGCCAGTGCTGCCCACAGCAGATGCAAGGACTTAATTGCCCATCTCTGACTGGAGGCCTCTGGCATACCTGCTACTTCAGTAATGTTAGTGTTGGCTAACTTGGTAGCTAGTGTTACTTTATGAAACATTTGACCAAAGCCCTGTTCGGACTGGGTTAGTTTATCAGGGGAATGTGCAAGTTTCTAGTGGGTTGTATTTTCTGACAAAGTCATATGAAACTGGATAATGTTATTGTTTTGTGATCACTACCTTTTGACAACTAAAAATTTAGATTTTGCATACATGAAAATAAAGTATGCCTATGCTTTGTGCCTGTGACTGCCTTTAACCTGCCAGATCATTTTATCATACAGAGTCTCAGAGATGATCTAGTCGGGGATACAATTATCAGGGCTCCACAAAGTTTAGAGAACCCATCTGAGCATTACAGGTTGAAGCACTGGTAAAAAAAAAAAAAAGCACTCTTTTTTGGGGGCTGTTAATAAATCTATATGACACCAACAAAAACCTTTTATGACACTTGTTAGGATGTCACTTTATAAAATTTTGTAAGGGAATATGTTAGTTGTCATAAAAGGTTTATGGAGGTGTCCTATAGCCTTATGAATGCTGCCCTATAGTAAAGAGTTGCCAGAGAAAATGAATCAATTCCTTCATAAGAACACCAGTAACTCAAAACAGTATATGACATCCTGTTAACAAACAATTTCAGCATCTGGTGCACTTATTAGGCATATAATAGTGGTTGGTGGCATTTTCATCAACTGAAGAGTAAAGAAAACAGTTTCTCAGTAACGTTACCCCTTGTATGAGCAAAGACAGAAGAGAACTTCCAACTAAGGCAGAAGCTTCATGACTTTCTCAGCACTGCTCTTTAAAGGCATTTTAAGTTAGGACTGTGATACATCTCAGCAGATGTGGTTTTATTATTACAGCCAAGCAGATGTGATGGCAGTGAAAACCTCTCTGTTTCTTTTCTGCGGCCTTCCTTCGAGGCCTCTGTTGAGATCGGAGGCAACTTCAGCCGCCGTGTTTCCAGCTTTTTTTAACATGTTTCATTTGTAACAGACTGCTCAGCCCTCGAGTGCATTAGACCGTAAATTTGCTCTGCAGCACTTCCCCCATGACTGCTGGTATTCAGGACTGATAATGCAGATGGAGGGAGACTCTCTTTTATCATATGGCTGTGACTTATGCCTGGCTCAGTCTCTACTTCTGGATAAATAGTGCATTCCTGCTTCCACACACACATTCACCTCTCAGATGTTGCCTCCCAATCCCTGTTCTTTAAGGTACAAAACACTTTCCCCCTGCTGCGATGTGGATTAGGTGTTTTCCTCCATGTGGTCTCCTTCAACGCAGCTCAAAGTGATTGAGAAATTACATTATATTGCATTTACATTACATTAATTTGGCAGACACTTATCCAAACTGACTTACAATACGAGAAAACACTCGAGATTCAGGACAGTGTGAGAAGCAGAGGAGAGTTCTAAGTGCTAAGAAGATGCTCTCTGAACAGATGTATCTTCAGGAGGTTTTTGAAGATGGATTCTGAGGGTGCTGGGGGAGCATAAGTTGTGCAGACTGGGAGGATCTGTAAATTTTGGAAGATACTTGCTTTACTTGTAAATAGTTGTGGTTTGATGTTATGTTTTTTTTAAAATATCTCATTGTAATACTAATCTATGTGTAAGCTGAAGATTTCCAATATGTTTCATATGTATTTGTGTGGATTTGTACTGTAAAAAAGAGAGATATTTCTATCTTATTGTCATATTGGCTCAGTTGTGCAGAAACTGGAAAAATACTCGCAGAGTTCTAGAGGTTAAAGATAATAGAGTGCAGTATAATATCGGAAACCAAGACAATCTATTTGTTGATTTAGACATGATGCTAATTAGTGGATATAAGTCACCATAGAGATGCACTTCAGACTGGCTACTTTTGAGATAGCTGTATGCGGCTTCACACATCTGTAGCTCAGATCTAGCTAGTAGCTCAGCCACCCCCATTCACATGAGATATGTGCTTCTCTGTAAGAGTGACTCAATAAGGCTAGTGACCTTGGCACAGTTCATAAGCCATGCCAAATCATGCAGAAAGGAGGGGGACAGGACTCTGTTCTTTGAACACTACACCTCTTGGCGAGTAACCATGAGCCTTACATCCAAGGAAGGGCCGGTTTTCGTTTCAATAAAAGTGTTGGTGCTTTTGAGCGCTATTTGAACAGCTTGTGTTTTTTAACAGCTCTTGGACAGCTGCAGTCATGGTGAAAGCTAATGTTATTGTTCTCAGAGAGCGGCTTGGAATAATTTGGCTGGAGTGAATGCTAACGAACGATAGGATAACACCTCCCTCACAAGCCTAAATCTCTTTATAGATTTCTTCTGTACATCCAGCATTTTTTTTTCAGAAGCGCGGCTTAAAGGTTGTTCTCAGCCACTGTTTTTTAACATGGTTTATCTGTTTTGACATACAAGCCTCTTAAGCTCACACATGGGAGGTGATTCTTATTCCCACTGAGCAAAGCTTTTGGAAAATAAACACATTAACTGGATGACAAAAGACATCTATTCTGTTATTGCAGTGGTGCACTGACAGGCCACCAGCCTTGCCAAATAGCCTTGCAGAACCGAGCTCGGTCATCTGAGCTCCAGAAAGCACAACATTAGCCCCAGTTAGCACAGTTTCACGTTCTTGCCCTTCTTGTTCTATGTAACTCATCCACACATTCCTTATTTGGATCCCTTTCCTTTAGACACCCAAATAGGAAATATTTGACTCGATGGAAAATCCATACGATGCAACTTTTTAAATGCTTTATAACTTATGGCTCACTTTACTGGAAAGTAGTGAAACAGGACTGCAGCAATGAGTAGGACTGGGGTCCTGGGTATGATCACACGGACTGAGCTGAATTGGTCTAAATGCTCTGCAGTGCTGTTGACAGGTCGTGGGTTGCTGTCATGTGTAGGCTAGAGCATGCTAGCCTACTAACATTCCTGTAAAATTAAACGCTTCCTTCTGAGCCCATCTCCCACTTGACACACAAATCTGCCCTTTCAGCTGCTGTGTTAACTTATATCGCTACTGTTAGCCTACTTCTCTGAACGGCATTATGCTGATGTATACCTTACTGTAACCTTACAGTAACCTAACAGTATTCTTACAGTAATCTTACAGTAAACCTACAGTAACCATACTGCAATCTTACTCTAATCTTTCTGTAACCTTACCGACTGTTTTCCTTTCTGTTGCGCTAAAAGACATGCAGCAACCTAGTAGAAATATAATGATATATCATATGATATTGTATCATCTCAAATAATTTCGTATCATATCACTATACTGGGATTAGCATTTTAGTTTAGCATTAAACTCCCAGAGGAAGATTATCTCATCAGAAATAAATCTTCTTATTTGGAGATCATTGAAGTCTGACATGTTTTTCTTATCCCCCCTTTAGGAGAAGTAAGGAGCAAAAGAAAATCAACTTCACACAGAAGTTCTTTTGCTGTTCTCATAGACGTATCAGTTTTCTCAAGACTAACTTTGGTGTCAAGTACTTGAATTTGTTTACTAAGAAAAATTTCAGATAGCTTATTCATAAGCCATCCAAGTTTTCTTTTGGATCTTATGGTTTATCTCACAATCTGATTATGTGAGACAAATAAGGATAAATGCAGTGAGACAAAATATCATTTTAAGATCTTACATTGCAGTTGGGATGAGATTACAAGAAGGCTCTTTCTCGGGAGCTGAATTTAAGAAGTGTGAGAAAACGGTCAAAATCTCATATTTTTGTTAACTGAGCTCAGTTAGGTCTAGGAGAAACAGGCTGAACAAAGAGATCATCTTATTTTGAGTTTTCCTTTCCTCTGGGTTGGGCGCAGAGACTATAAAGCACAGATTTTTTTATATAATACCATGTATAATACCTTATGTGACAGTGACTCTAAAACTTTGAAAAAAGCTATTTCCTCTGGGATCAATAAAGATTTCCAATTTTGATTCTGGTTCTTATAAATCTTATAAATATCACACAGTAGCACAGTGGTTAGTGCTGTTGCCTCACACTGAGAGGATCCTATTATAATATAAACTAAATATATAATAAAAAAACATTGTAACATAAACTGGAAATATTAACATAAGGTACACTTTTAGCTGCTCTTTTTTTTTGCTGGTTCAAAAATGCACCAGTGCACTGTCATATCAATTCTGAAGCCCTGCTAGCTAAATCTAATTTTCCATGGCAAGAACTGCCTATAATAACACATACATTGAATATGTTTTTACCACCTCCTAAACATGAACTGGGAGCAGGACTGAAAGCTTTATGGACGGAATCATAATCACGTTTCAGTTCATTGGTCACTGGGTGGCGCCGCTCCGCTCTGCCTGGGTGGGTCTGTTGGTTTTTCAGCTGCCGTGTCGGCCTGGATGGCATGGGTGAAGGCCTGAAGGTCTCCCACTGGAGAAGTGGTCTTCACAGGTCGCTGGCCAGAACAGGTCACCAGACAGAAGTTTTTCACCCCAAACACAAGACATCTGTCTCTGTGGGCACTGGTACTTTGTTTTTTTCTTTTTTTATCATAAGTTTAGTAAGTCTAAGTGTTTTATGTATTTTTCTGGTCTAAGTGGAACATTATAGTCAGCTCCATAATTATTAGTACCGGTAAAAACCGTAAATGAAAAAATGCGTAAAAATGTTTTTGTGGCTAAAGTTAAATAGAAAACATCTAACCTTTTATTGAAGTAAAATTAGTCCAAGAAAATAGAATAATGCAACAAACCACTGTGACTGGCACCCCTAGAAATTCCCAGTGTAGGGTGACAGTAGCCTAGTGGGTAAGACACTTGCCTGTGAATCTGCTGACCACAAAGTCACAGGTTCAAACCCCTGCTTTCCACCATTGTGTCCTTGAGCAAGACACTTAACCCTCAGTTGGTGCAGGGGGACTTTCCCTGTAACTAATGATTTTAAGTCACTCTTAATATTAATATATAAATCAAAATATGTGGGTTAGTCAGCATGCTTGATTCAATTCCATACAGTCAAGAAAAAACTGCAGCTCTCAGGGACCTTCATCTGCTTTTTTGGACTACACATGGCCTGATATGGTGCTCCCTCACACCCAGAAACAGTCCGTCGTTCCTGGTTTCCTCCCTGGCAATCGTCCACCTGCTCATTTTTGGTTGGCGCATTGGAAATCTTGCATGCTCCAAGTTGCCCCAGGAGGAAATGTAATAAGGCCCAGACGCAGGATAGAGCAGCCTTCGGTTTCAAGTGTTTTTTACAGTCAGGCCAGTTGGGAAGCATGTCGAACACTAACAACTTGGACACAGATATACTTCATGGTACTCAACTCCCAGGTGCTGTCCGGATGGACAGGTTAAACGGTGCACCTGTAATCAGGAACAGTTAAAATTTACAGTCTGCATATGGTGAGGTCAGTGTGCATCTGCTTCACTGGTGCAACTCACAACTAGATACTGGAGACCATTTTTATCTTTTACTTTGCAAGAAATTATGATGGAAAATAAAAAGTCAGGCCTAATAGTGCATTATGATAAAATCCCTCTAAAACTGACAATAAGTTGCATGCATAAATGGGCACACAATGTGGTGCTGTATAGTATTTTCCTGTAATTAGACTATAAACATAAAACTAGTAGACAACACCTATAATCAGAATGACAGTCATTGCTGTCCATCAGGTGGCACTACCACTGGATTGGGTATCATTTGCTGGTCAAGTGGCACAAGTGGAATATGCCTTCCTCAGTTGTCGTGAGGCTTATGTAGGTATATTCTTGTAATTAGACTGTAATCGTAGCCAAAATCATCAGAATGACAATCTTTGCTGTCTGTCAAGTGGCACGACCACTTGACACTGGGTTATTTGCTGGTCAAGTTGCTCACTTGTCGGAACACGCCTGCATCAGCTGTTGTGAAAGGTTTATGTAGGTGTAATCCAATTCATTTCTGACTACAGGCATGACTCTACATTAGATTAACATCACTTTTATGATCAATTCTTCCTGATTTTTGTCTGCTTGGCTCCACCCCTAAAACCTCAACCCTCCCTGTTTGACATTCTCATTTCAGTACAGGATAGAAGGAGCAGATATGGATAAAAGGTCTGCGCTGCTTTTGAGTTTGAGTTTGTGTATGCTTGTGCGCGCCTGCCCGGCGCACAAAAAGGGCAAGAAACCTCTGTTATCTGTGTGTTGGGTTTCTTCCAGACTAGGCATGACAGTGTCGAATGTGCTTACACTGCTATGATGTCAGACTGAAATACATCTCAAACCTCCTGAAATGAGGGTTGGATCTGGTTTAAATGTATCCTGGGAGCGTTTACACCTGATTTAATGTGGATTAACCCAATCCATGTACTCAAGATATATAAAATGACCAGGTCAAAGAACCTCTTTACTGCCTAGCTCAAGAGATCTGTCCCTGAATGAGTGATGCCCTGTTTGAGACGATGATCCAGGTAAGAATGGGGATTAACCATAAATCCCTGTGGATTTATCCAGGCATTTAATCCCAGTCGTCCGTACCGCTCCTCCTGTTCTGAATCAGAGCAAGCTCAGTAATTTCCTATTATGCAGTTTACTTTTATTAGCTGCCAGAGATCCACCTCTGAACTTTCACAGACAGTTTCCTGAGTTCTCTCTCTCTCTCGCTGTCCAGATTTGCTGATTACTGGTGTTCCGCAGTACACACACACACACACACACACACACACACACACACACACACACACACACACACACACACCACTGCCATGTCAGTGTTCCTGTTGTGCTGAGAATGATCCACCACCCCAATAATGCCATCTCACTGGTGACCAAGTGGTGCTCCTGACCACTGATTAAGGAGGTAAAGTTGGATAACAAATGATGCAGACCTTTGCATTAAAAAGCTAAAATATGGCAGAGGCTTACCGGCAGGACTTTGAGGAATAGGACCCAACACACATGCACACACTCACCCAGTGTCCAGTGAACATCCCAATGATATTTAGACACTTTGCTGCAACAAAGTCAATATTAACAATGGTTAATATGTCAGTAACATAAACCCAAAAGCAGTTGGGGCAATATCACTACTTAGATTCATGCAGAAAGAGATCAGAAAGAACGAAGCACAAGCAAGCCACTGCCGGCATTGCCAAAAAAACAGCCAAGTATAAAGTAAAATCAAACAAAACAATGAAACAAAACAAAACAGTAAAACAAACAACAACAACAACACGACCAGGAAGGACTAGGAACCCAGGAAGAATGCATGGGTAAGAAACCTGGCTACAAGAGAGAGAAAATAAAATAATCACCTTTAAAACTCTCAACACCCAGCCAATGAATGGAGAATACATATCATTATTGCGCCAGCTCATCATAAGCCCCACAGCCCGATATGCCAAGAGCTTGAATTAACTAAACTAAACAAACACTATTGTGCTCCCATAGCATGAACCACAGCCGTAATAGTAGTAATAGCGTTTGGAATTTAGCATACCTGAAGCACTGGGGAAATCACAACCAATTACTTATGCAGCAGCCACCCGGCTTTTCCTAAAAGTGGTATGCAATGGAATGGTACTGTTGTGTGCTCCCTGAACACCTTATGCTCCCAAAACACCTTAATTACATTTTAAACTCATTAGCCTTAAAGAAAATGTAAAGGTAAACCCGTATTCGTACTGTACAGTTTACACTGAACTCCTGCAGTGCTAGAACGTAAAATATCGAGGTTAGACTGTACTGTAATTCATGCATTCACACTTTCTTTGGTATGCGCTGTCATTTTCTTTGATACACAGTGGGGCAAAAAAGTATTTAGTCAGCCACTAATTGTGCAAGTTCTCCCACTTAAAAAGATGAGAGAGGCTGTAATTTTCATCATAGGTAAACCTCA
>JBBJLS010017492.1:0-15382 GCA_037577275.1 Bryconaethiops microstoma
CTCTCTCTCTCTCTCTCTCTCTCTCTCTCTCTCTCTCTCTCTCTCTCTCTCTCTCTCTCTCTCTCTCTCTCTCGTCTGGACCACAGATTCAAACAAAAACATTCATACAAATCCATCTTTTCAATTGCACTTGGCATATCTCTTAAGGCATTTTGTAAGCAGCTGATGCTGCAATACATCACTGCTTCAGAGGTGTCAGAGCTGTTTGTTTTATCTTGTTAAAAGCGCTACAACATAAACAAGCCATCTACAAAGTAACTTAAATTACTGGAGGACATGAATGTTGGAAGAAGAAGAACTGAAGGTACTGCAAACCTTCATTCTTTCTGTGGGAAAAATGAAAACAGCCCGAAGCAACAATGAGCATCTTTTGACAACAGCTAAACTAGCCATCTTTCATTAAAAAAAAAAGAAGCTAAAATAGCTAAAATGCACAACTATAACACAGTTAGTGGTGACAGAACGTCCGAAGAGCAAGTAGAAGACACCTTCTGCATCATTAAATGGTTAGTTTACAAGAAACATTCACTCAGTCATACTATACACACATTAAAATGAAGTTTGTATTATATCTGGAGTCTGCAGTTACCAGTTAGGACTCCCCCCAGGAGCACAATAATAGTAGAGTAAAGTAAAGTGGCCCCTTATAGTCACGTGTGAACACACCACAGCACAGCACACCGTGTGAACAGTGTGAAATTCTTTCTCTGCATTTAAACCATTCACCAAGTTAAGCAGGGGGCTGCCACCAATGAGGGGCGCCCGGGTAGCAGTGTGTGGGGACGGTATCTTGCTCAAGGGAACTTCAGCGATATCACTAACTGTGTTGGGATTTGAACCCACAACCTTCTGATGGCAGGGGTAACTCCCTAACCACTAGGCCACCAGCAACACTGAGAGGGTGAAGGCTAGCACACATTTCTACATGTTCACATAAAGCGCCACTACGCCTCAACACGCTTGCAGAAGAATGCTAAACGCTCATTCTTTTACACGAGCTAACAGAAGTCTATACTAGGTAGCATTGCACTGAGTGACGGGAAACAGCCATCCTACCTACCCAGAGACAGCAAAGCCCATTATGCTGTCTTGGACTGCTGTCATCACCAAGAATTGAACTCATGACCTCCCGATGACAAGCTACAATTTACGTGATAAGCTGCAACTCAGTGTGGTTCAATGCTGCTAACTGCCACCTGTGCAATAATATATGTATGGTACAATATTATTATTATTCTGAAAGGTTTACATTCCCTTCACACTTCACTCTTGTGCAATATTATACATATGGTGCAATACTATTATTCCTTGTGGAAGGGTTACATCCCTTTCCCACTTTACTGTTACACTGCTACATGTATACTTACTGGATTGTCTTGGATTTCCTTCACATTACATCTATTTATTGTATTGTTTCTTTCACCCCTTGCACTTTGTTCAATGCTATTAATTGCCACCTGTGCAGTAATCATACTTATGGTGCAATATTAGCCATTCTGGAAGGTTTACATAGCATCCACACAACACTGTTACATTGTTGCAGTGTATATTTATTTTGTGTGTACTGTTTGTATTGTTTCTGTTGTAACTTGCACTTTGTTAGTAAAGTAACTTTGAAACAGTATCTTTGGATAGTTAAACAAACATCAAATATGCTGGAAGTTTTGATACATTTAATATACTTGATTAAAATGTGAACATTATATCCACATAAATCCAATGTATTACATCAACTGTCCACTGGCCTAAAAGCATAATATCCCTCACTATTTCCATGATATTATATCTCTTCCATGTTCTTGTTTAACCACACCTAGTGTGTTACAAAAGGGCATCTCACACCTATTAAGAATGTCTGTGGTGTCAACCAAGCCTGACTGCTAGCCAAGCTACTGTGCTAAAAATGTACAGCCAAGCTAGCATTAGTGTACCCCATAACCTTTAGGCCAATAAAGCAATGCAGAAAAGCAGAGAGAATAGCTCAGAAATCCTAAATCAGCATTTATTGACTGACTAATGTTAGAAACACCAAGTACCAAGTGAAGTACCTTTTTGAAAAAGGTTTTGATTTGTTGACATAAAAACAAACATGGATAAATGTGACCACATAGCGTATCTATCCAACACAGGCCACCACATACAAAGCGAAAAACAACCGATGAAAGTTCTACATTTTTAGGACTCACATTCTTCGATGGTTTTTCTTTTTTATGATCCAGATTTTTATTGTTTTGGTTTTTTTCCCCCTCCTCCCTCATTGTTGGAGAAAAGCATGTAGATGCTTGTATTTTGCTCTGGTTTGTGAAAGGATGATAATTGCAGAACCTTGATCATAATGTAACGTGAGTGAGGGTGCATTTAAGTGAATAAATACACAGTAGAGTGGCTTCATCCTTAACTTTTCACAACCTCTGGAAGCAGCTTTAGTGATGGGTTTTAATGCTAGTCTGTGGAAAGTTAAAAAAGTGCAGTGTGTCAAACGCAGTTTGTCAAATGTGTCGATACACTGAAATAACTGCCTACTGTGTCCACTATACTTGATTCAAATATACGTTCATTCTTTTTCATGTTCATTTGCATAATAACTCATTTCCACATTTTTAACTCTTGACTTCTTATTGATAAACTGATTTACTGTTTGTTTTCCTGTTTGTCTGTTTTGCAAACACTCACATTGTGCCGAAATCTTTTTTTACTCTGAAGTGTTTCTTACCCTTTTGGTCAGAGAAAAAGGGTCAAACATCAGAAAGTAGTTTTTTTCATTTTGGCTGGATTGTCTCTTTAAATGCACTAATTGTTCATAATAGGGTGGTTTTAACCTAGTGGGTGAAACATTTGCTTGTGAACCTGACAACAACAAAGTTGCAGGTTCAAACCCCCCACACTTTCTACCATTGTGTCCTTAAACAAGACACTTAACCCTCAGTTGCTCCAGGGGGACTGTTCCTGTAACTAATGAATGTAAGTTGCACTGGAAAAGGTCATCAGCCAAATGCCATTTTAGCTTTATAATATATTTCATTCACACACTCATTTTCAGTAAAATGAATGTATCACATTTTTCAGTGTACACATGCTAGAACTGCACAGATAACAATGGAACCCACCTCAGAAACACCATTGTTTTCTCTGTGGTCTACATAAATGGTGAGAAAGGGAAAAAATGCTGAACACTATTTGAGTCATTACATTCTGTATGTACTAAAATAATAGACCGCATTCCAGCCCTCCAAAGCAGTGAAAACACATCCTCTCATTATTAGCTTTTCACATCCATCATTCTCTCCAAATGCAGCACCATAATTGCGTCACACATCCAAGGGGTGTGGAAGACCTGACTCAATCAACCTCCAACAGAAAGAAGTGATACACACTCTCATCCTCAGATGAAATTGCACACACTTACTGATGAGTACACACACGCACACACACACAGGCTGATATTATTAGATCAGACATTTATTAATCTTCTCATCTGAACACTGTTATGCACTGTAAGCACGCAGCAGACTAGAAATACAGGCAGTCTTAAAAGGGAGGAGACAGTAATGATAGATGATAGATATTTATGTCAGATTCTCCTGAAATCAGAATCAGAAAACATTATTGATCCCAGTGAAAATTGCCCATGTTGTGACTGCACAGACTCAGAGAAACACAGAGATAAGATCAATATAAAATATAAAGTCTAAATATAGCAAATAAATAATCTGCAGAAAAAAATATTTGTTCTTTATACAGAAATGCTGGATATAAATACTATACTATACTATAGATAAGTGATGTCAAATGAGATGTTTTGTTGCTTTTCAAAAAAGTACACATCCTCTGTCACACTTTTGCATGCACTTCTTTCGCATAATTAGTGTTATTTGCTGACTTGAACATATTGTGGCCTATGCAACATGGCACTTCTTTTTTTCCCAAAATGTGTAACTCAGCAAACAAATAGAAACGTAGCACTAAATTTGCCCAAAAAAATGCAAAACTGAAATGTCTTCTGCATAGAATTTGATAACTTAACTTTTGCATATGACTGTATAGCAAATGTCCGGATGCAATTAGGGTATGAATACAATAACTGCTATGATAATCAACATCTTACTGTGGCCAATAACAATATTAAACATTTTTAATAAATTATTTAAAAATTAATTAATTGGTTTATTATTTTATAGAGAAATTGCTTATTGCACACTCTCATCTATAGCAATGAAGGTTGAGTAAATGTGATATTGAAATCATTGCTAAAGGATTTAATTGGGATGGTTTTGAAACAGTCGTGTTTACCAGGATGGAGGATCACCACCATATTATCAGGCACTACTAACTACTGACTATGAGCTAGAAACATAGCACTAAACTACCCAATATAACTACAACCTGTATTATGATAAATAATGATAATAATAACAATCTGTTTACATTTGTAATTATTGTTATAATTAATCGGCCGCTAAATATGTAACTAAAAATATATGAACATAATTGCAGTAATTACACATATACAAACACACAGTATATAGTATAGTCTAGTTTATATGACTAGAACAGTCCCATTAAGGCACTGTTTTTGAAAAATATATTTGGAGAATAAAGTGGAAATAATGCACACATTTATGTGCCTGCTTTTATAGTGCTGAATGCAAAATGAAATATAATGGGGGGAGCTAATTTTGTACAAATAAATGTATGAGAAAATGGGAAAAGGGAGGAGATCAGCTGGGTACTGAAGCAGTAGAAGAGACAGGAGAGAGCTGTCCATCGAGCTGCGGTGCTGAAACCTACACTGCGCCTCAGTGCCCCACATCATTACCCAGGCCGGAATTAAGCTGTTTAACAGGTTTCTCAGTGTTCATTGGTTGTAGTGTTATCTGTTCTTTTGCAATAAGTCAGGAAAAGAAATACTAAGCTGGTTTGACATGATGAAAGTGTAGGAACCTAAACTCCCACATGCAAACAAGTTTAAAACTGTCATTAAAATTCTACACTGGTTATAAAACAGTGGGCTTTTTTGATAATCAGTATAACCTTTTAGACTTCAGACTGGATGCCTGATTTTATACTAGCAATACACACAGGAGGATTTTTTATTTTAAATACAGGAGGATGGGTGCCTTTCGTGTAGAAGAGAGATAACTCTGTGTGTGTGTGTGTGTGTGTGTGTGTGTGTGTGTGTGTGTGTGTGTGTGTGTGTGTGTGTGTGTGTGTGTGTGTATGTTAATCAGTGTTAGAGAAGATGCTGAGTGCAGCATGTTGTGAGTTCTCTTTCACACATACACACACACAAACATACACACACACTCAGTTTGTTATTACTATACTTGTAAGGACATTCCAATCAGAGCATACACATATATAGCTAAACCTTTTTTAACCGTATCTCTGTAAAGCTATTTTAGTTTCTCTTAAACAAAAAGTGATGAAATCAGCACATTTCCTTGTGTGGAACAGCAAAAGTCACGATTCTACAGACTTTAGAGTATTCCTATCATTATGAGGACATTGGGTCCTCATAAAAAATAAATGAAAGGCCACACACACACACACACTCAATAAGGAATAGAGTCGAATTAAAAAGAGAAGTGATATTCAGTTTTTGAGGGGCAGAGAAGGGGCAAGGGAGTGAAAAAGAGAGGGAGAGAGAGAGAGAGAGAGAGAGAAGTAGGGAGAAGAGAAAGAAGAGATGTATAGATGAAGAGATGTGAGAGAGACAGAATGAGAATGAAAGAGATAATATTGCAGAAAGACAGACAGACACACACACACACACACACACATATATATATATATATATATATATATATAGAGAGAGAGAGAGAGAGAGATAAAGAGAGAAAGAGAGAGGAAGAAGGAATAAGAGCAAGAGAAAGTCAGAGACAAAAAGAACATAAAAGAAAACAGCACAAGAGTGAGAGAAGGAGAGATAAACGTAGAATAAAAGTGAAAGAGGAGAGAGAAAGAGAGAGAGAAAGAAGGAGGGAGAGCGATGCAGCACTGTAATGCTGAAAATGGCCTCCTCAGGGCACAGTTAGTAATGCATTACGTATTTCCAGATGAGTCTGCAGGGTCTTCAAGACCAGACACAAACACACACTCACACACACACATACACAAACACCACAAACAAACACACACCACAAACACACACATGCTGCATGTACATCCTGCATTGCTGCACATTTCTTCAACGTCAACGGTGACAGATGAGTTCAATTACAGTGTCTAACTGAGCCAATTAGGAAGTACCATAGAGACTAGACCCACCCCCTTTACTAAAAAGCTTCTGGTTTTCTTTTTTTTAGTTAAAAGTGTTTTACGGTATTAATGAGAACAAATATATCCACAGTATGGGTGTCGGTACATGTAGGATTTGTTGGACAGGAATATGAATTTCATTAAGCCTCTTAATACCTTGTCAACCTTAAAGCCACATTGAGATGGCAAGTAATTTTAGCTGGACTTGCTGATGTGTTTTTTGAGACAAAAGACAAACAGATGGCTATACTATTCATAAACTACACTATTTGATTTAAAACAATACAGTGATGGCTGAGTTTGATACATTTTACTGCTAAAAGATAAAATGGCTTAAAATGTGTCTTTTATTATTACGCTAATTTTTCCATTTTCAGTTTTTTGTGCATTCAACATGAGAAAAGTACAACGAAAGCTGTGCTTCATAGTATTCCAATCTAACACTAGCCCAGCAGTTCCCAACACTGCCACTCCCAGACCCCACAATCAGCTAGTACAGTTTCTGTGGTTCATGAGAAAATATAACCATTAATGCTGTTTGGCACTGCTACCAAGTGTTGAATGTCAGGCTGAACAGAAGAACTCTGCAAATATGTCTGTTGTCACCATTACAGTCTACGGCCACTAGGGGCCATCATTGGACTTTTTGTTCCCCTTTGTGGGTGTGGCCTAATCTCTGGTTGGTTGTCGAGTTCTGTTTTTGTGTCCTGGCCCTCATGCCTGTTTTTAGTTCTGTTCTGTTCAGTTGGTAATAAATCTTCTCAACATGCAAGTCTGCGTCTGCACCTCCGACTCTTTGTCCAGACATAGCCGGTTCATGACAGAAAGACAGACCTTACAAGGCACAGCAGACTTGACCACGGGTCCATGGAGATCCGCAAACAGCTCAGTGAGTGGGATGCACTGGACCCGGTGGAGAAAGGAACCAACGAGAGCGGGTCGGTACACCCCCCAGAGCTGCTGGGGTATTTCAGCTCGAGCAGGAGGAATTAATATATGGCTGGAGTGGCCGACCGGAGGACCCACCTGTGGTTTTGGATCTGGGGTTTCTCACGGACCTCATGTCCAATTCGCCGAGAAAGCCACGGAGGCAGAGGGGGACCTCCAGCTCGGGCCCTCTGATCGGTTGCTTCAGGCCTTTCAGCTTCTCCAGCGACTTCAGCACACCTCTCATCTCCTCCAGCGGATGTAGCAGGCATTCAGCTTCTCCAGCGACTGCAGCACGTCTCTCATCTCCTCCAGTGGCTGAAGCATGCCATTCAGCTCTTCCTGAGGCTGCAGCATGCAGCTTAGCTCCTCAAACGGCACCAGCCCATAGCTCATCTCCTTCAGCGGATGCAGCATGCCGTTCAGCTCATCTAGTGGCTGCAGCACGCAGCTCAGCTCCTCAAGCGGCGTCAGCACGCAGCTCGGTTCCTCAAGTGGCGTCAGCATGCAGCTTACCTCCTCCGAGGGCTGCAGCATGGCTTTCAGCTACTCCAGCGGATCTAGCTCGCAGCCCAGCTCTTTCAGCGGCGACAGCATGCAGCTCATCTCCTCCTGAGGCTCTAGCACACAGCTCGTCTCCTCCCAAGACCACAGTTCGTAACTCGTCTCCTCCAGAGACTTCGGCTCGCAGCTCGTCTCCTCCAGAGGTTCCAGCCTGTAGCTCAGCTCTCCCTGTGGCTCTAGCCTGTAGCTCAGCTCTCCCTGTGGCTCCAGCCTGTAGTTCAGCTCTCCCCGTGGCTCCAACCCGTAGCATAACTTTCCCCGTGGCTCCAACCCATAGCTTAACTTTCTCTGTGGCTCCAGCCCATAGCTTAACATTCCCCGTGGTTGCACAGGTTCCCGTACTGGTCTCCCAAGCTGCGGACCCTGCACCGGTTCCCGCACCGGTCTCCCAAGCTGCGGTCCCACCACGGCCCTAGCTCCAGACACCGTGGCTCCCACTGCGGCCCCAACTTCAGACACCGTGGCTCCCACCGCGGCCCCAGCTCCAGACACCATGGCTCCCGCCACGGCCCCAGCTCCAGATGCCGTAGCTCCCACCCCAGCCCCAGCTCCATACACCGTGGCTCCCACCCTGGCCTCTTTTCCTGCATGGGGGTCACTACCTTCACCGCCTCTTGGTGGGGGACTTTAGAGTTCCCGCATCCTCCACTGTTGTGTTAGGTGCCCCAGAGTGCGAGAGGGGGGCCTGTCACGATTCCAGTCTACGGCCGCTAAGGGCCGCCATTGGACTTCCTTTTGTTCACCTTTGTGGGTGTGGCCTAATCTCTGGTTGGCTCTCGAGGAAAGGATTTCCAGCTGGCCAGAGATTAGGAATTGATTATGTCTGTCTGGTTATTGGTCCTCTGTTCATGGATGTTAGTATTTAGTTGCTTAGATATCAGTTGGTGTTGTCTGTCTTCCCTCTCCTTACCCCAGTCTATGTCCTCCTCATCATTTGAGTTCTGTTTTCATGTCCTGGCCATCGTGTCTGTTTTCTGTTCTGTTCTGTTGAGTGGTTAATAAATCCTTTCAACATGGAAGTCTGCGTCTATGTCTCCGACCCTTTGTCCAGACACAGCCGGTTCGTGACATCTGTTTTATGGCCTGTTCAGTTTAATGGGGATAGAGGGAAGAAAGAATCCTACAAAATATCAAATGCTGGAAACAAATATTCGACAGTCAGTAAGGAAACCGGAGAAGAAAAGAAGCTGGACACTATAGCAAGACAATAATCTGAATAATAAAACAAAACCATAATCCAAAATATTGGTCTTAGATCTTCTGCATGCAAAATGAGCTATGAGGGAAAAAATGCGGAAGACTGTTTGGTCAGCCAAAGGGGATTATACTGGCTAGTTCCTGACTTTAGTACTGACTAAAAAGTATGTACATGCCACATTTCATGTTTTAAATTTACAATATGTTAATGTTGGAAAATAAATTACTGCATTAAAATTAGTAAAAATAGTCATTCTTTATTCATTCATTATTTTTAACCAGGCTGATGGTGGGTACTGGAGCTTATCCTAGTGATTGCAGGGTGAAAGGCAGCTTTGCCTGTTCGCCAGTCTATTGCAGGGTAGAGACACACATTCACACCAGGGGATAATTTAGCATCTGCAATTCACCCAATGTGCATGTCTTTGGATTGTGGGAGGAAACCAGAGCTCCCATTGGAAACCAACACAGGCACAGGAAGAACATGCAAACACCACACAGAAGGAACCCCCAGCTGCTCTGGCTGGTAATGCAACCCAAGACCTTCTTGTTGTGAGCCAACAGCGCTACCCACTGCACCACTCTGCTACCCCTAGCAAAAATATGTCGTAATTAATTTGTTACATATATAAGCACCTTATGTCTTAACACAAATGTGTGTCTGTGAATGTGTGTGTGTGTTAAGCAGATGCTGGGAGGGCAGCCAGTGGCGGCAGACGGCTAAATGAGTGCACAGCTTAGTGAACAGGCTGGTTTTAGCCTGCCTCTTCTCTAATTGGCTCCCAGAATGGGGATGCCATAAAACACACCTGACAATTAATCCCCTCTGCCTGCAGTCACCCCGCATATGCTGTGTGTGAGTGTGTGTATGCCCCAGCACGTCACACAGTCCGTCTGTCTGTTGTGTCGGTGTGTGTGTTTTCACAATTTTTTGGAGGGAGCATGTTTGGATATAGCTAGAGGGGCAACCCACTGGATTAGATTCACTGTTCAGACAAAAAAGCCCCCAGTCAGTGTTTTAATGGACTTTAAAACATTTTACAGTCTGCCCCTCTGTCTCTCACACACACACATAGACACACACAGACACACACATTTGACACCCTTCATCCTCTATATTCCTCTTACTCACTCTTTTTTATCATTCTTATTTTCCAAAGAAGTCAAAGCTCTAATTGAAAGGGCTTCACTTCTGATATTTGGATGAACAGAAGTTCAGAGAGATGGAGCTCCTAGAGTCTTAAGCACTGAAGTAGACAAATATGAGAAAAGCCCTAAAGCTCTGGTAAACTTTTCGTTATTACTTTATGTTGCAGCATCCCACTCTGTTCTATATAATCCACTAGGGGTGCAAAAACTATGGTTGGGAAAACAGAAAATCCATAAATCAGGACAAAATATACATAAATGTAAATGTTTTTTCATTAAAAGGAAAAATCTAATTAGACTATTTTTCTATGAACTGCAAAGTTAATGAGTTAAAACATGTCTGAAGTCTGAAGATTTCTCCATAGCCTTGTAGCTTCAGTGCAAAATTACTGAAGCAAACATTAGACACCAAACTGATAAAATATATTTGGAGTAATTCAGTTATACTGAACTATTCACAATGCTAGGGAGGAAAGTGTGTCTAAAGTTATACTATATGGACAAAAGTAAAAGACCTGTTTTCCAAGATTTGGGCTAGGCCGCTCCAAAATCTTGTGGAAAGTCTTCCAAGAAGAGTGGAAGCTGTTATAGCGGAGGACCAGTTCCATATTAAAGCGCATGTATTTAAATGCAATGCCATTAAAGTCCCTGTTGGCGAAATGGTCAGGTGTCCCAATACTTTTGTCCATATAGTGTAATATATTTTAATCTGTGCCAGTTTTCATCTGTGCCAGAATGGACAAGAAAAGCTTTCTCTAAGACTTTTCTAAATATGTAAATACAAAAAGGTAACAGGAGAACGAAAAACCTTAATTTTCAATGCAAGTTAAGGTTTAAGTCTAGTCTTAGTCCTTTGTGGCTGTTTCTTGCAGTTTGTCATGAAATCTTGAACAGCATGTGGTATTTTCAAATAAAAAAGTAAAATATATTGAAAACAGATAAAACAATCATTTACATACGTTAATTCCAATTTTAATAAGGCTTTCATAGAACATGACTCAGCACGCAGTGGCCAGGTGCTGAATGACTTACAATTTAGAATATACAGCACGTATTCCAGAACTATTCGCACAGCATAGTACTCACACAGAGCTCATAGACTAAAAGTAAGTACAGCAACACCTAGTAGCACCATCATACTTTGACATTCAAGGTTGACTAGAGCTATTTTCCCCAATTCTTTCTCACAGCATCTCTTTTTTCAATGCAGAGATGAAGCACTTTTCAATGAACAATGAACAGTTCCTCTCCTGTTGGACCTTCTGGTATGCTCCCATAGTTATATCTGGAAAAGTCTTACGATATCCAATTGCAGAACATATTTTATATATTTTAATTCAGGATTAAAAAAATTTAAGGATTTAAAAAGTACAAATAACAGTTAAGATAAGATTAAAAAGAAATTATTTTTTTTTAAAATATGAAATAAAAATGAATAGAGGTATGTAATTATGTTTAATTTATATACAATTCAATGTTGTATTAATTATTAATATCATAATACTAATATATAATCATAATATCATTATATAATATAATAAATAAATTATTTATTAATTTCAGACAGAACCTCTTCCCATTACCTTCAAATTGTGGTACTATCTAAGAAGACATGGGCCTCATGAGCCTATAAAAGCTGAATTGGGTTTTTCCAACTAAATATGCACACATTCTAGAACAGTACCCCCCAGTACCCCCTGGAAAGCGAACCACGGTTGTGGGTATCTAAAGAAAGGTGGTTTTATTGTCTATATTCCAATACTGTGTAAATAGACCATATTTCTAGTGAAACAAATAATTTTCTTGAGAATTGTTATGTGGGTTGTTGGGTAAGTCACAGACCTACACATTCACACATTACAGAACCTCTTAACTCTCACATTCTTCAAACTAGACAAAGAGTCTGATAGGAGAGAGGGTCTAGCTTTGTGGGGGGTGTTTAGGACCCCTGGCAGATGGTCTCACTCTTCTTCTTTCCATTCAGCTTGTTATCACCGTCATAAATCTGACAGCCATTAGCCCAGTGGTCCTAATGAGGAACATACCATCTGCTGTTTTAGAAAAGGGGGGTTTGTATGGATTATGTGGAAGAAAGAGAAGATGCTACACTCAGTGGCCACTTTATCAAAAACACCTACCCTGTAGCTCAACCTTCCTGTTAAGACTAAGATGCGATAAGAAAACCCTTTATTAGTCCCAGTGGTGGGAAATTTGCATTATTAAAGTGGACGGTACAAAAGAAGAAAGTAGAAGTAGCATAACCAGTAGAATAAAAAATATATAATATAGCAATATATTATTTAAAAAAAATGTACACTGCACAGAATGTTATATACATATAAATATATAAGTTTGTGATTTTAGAAATATAGATACATAAGCTTGTAATGTTGTGATATAAATATTTAACTGTATAAATACAAAAAAAAAAAAAAAATATATATATATATATATATATATATATATGCTTATGATGTTGTGATATGAAAACACATATATGTGTAAATATAAATATATGTCTGTGGTTGTATAAATATATATATATATATATATATATATATATATATATATATTAGTTTGTGATTATATAAATATAAATTTAGACATTTGTGATGTTATGATATGAATATATAACTGTAGAAATAAATATGTTTGTGATGCTGAGATGTAAATACATAACTGTAAAAATATCAATATACTGTGTACATTTGTGACTTTAAAAACATAAATATATGAGTTTGTGATGTATTATAGATATATAACTGTATAAATATAAATATATAAGTCTATGATTGTATAAATCTATATATACATATATATATGTATATATATATATTTGTGATTATATAAATATAAATTTAGACGTTTGTGATGTTATGACGTAAATATATAACTGTATAAATATTAATATATATGTTTGAGATGTGATATAAATATATAACTTGAAATAAAGTTTGTGATGCTGCGATGTAAATACATAAGTGTAAAAATATCAATATACTGTGTACGTTTGTGATTTTATAAACATAAATATGACTTTGTGATGTATTATAGGTATATAACTGTATAAATATAAATATATAAGTCTGTGATTACATAAATATAAATTCATGAGTTTGTGATGTTGTGATATAAATATATAACTGTATACATATAAATACATAAGTCTGTGATTACATAAATATAAATATATAAGTTTGTGATGTTGTGATATAAACATGCAACTGTTGTGATGTACAATTGGAGACTGTGGATCTATTGTCGTATAGTTTGGGTTGGGCCTCTTCTATGCCATAGGACACTTTCTGACCTCAGAGCTCTTGTTTGTATATTTTTTGCGTGTTGGTCCATTCTTAACTCAGCACTAACACTGATGAGTGGAATAAAACCCAGCAACATCCCTGTGCCCAGTACACTCACACCAGCACCTCCCGTCACCTTGACACTACCAGGTCAGTGTCACTGATGAACACTCCACGACCCAAATACTTTGTGGCCTACACCTGCGGTCAGAAAACTGGGGTAGAGAGGGCTGATGAACTGTGCAGCAGCAAATAGACTACAGACTGCATCATATGCAGCAGAGCTTTAACATATGTGGAGCTTATAAAGTGGACAAAGGCTACAAGATTCAGCGTTTCTGATAAAGTAAACAGTGTATATTAGTGCAACAGAAAACACATAAAACTTCAAAGCATTTAAAAAAATATATGAACTATTGTCTTGATTTAGGGAATACTCAACCAAGTGTCTACATTAAAAATTTCAGTTATAAATGTATATCAGTTTATAGGCTGTACATTACTGCCAAGTTCATGACAATGGTTATACCAGAGACATAAAGAAGAAGGAGCCGGTCACCTTGCTGGTAAAGTCAGTAAAATATAACAAGTAAATAGCTTTTATAAATAAGGCTTCACTTAAAACTGCATGCAATAAATAAAGGGTTGGCTACAACAAAAAGTGCATGTCTGCACTTCATCAAGGTATAAAAAGCAACTTACAGGGTCCATATCCAATATTTTTCCCACATTTTTAAATCCCCTGGTCCACTTATGACATTTGTATGGTGTACACACCAAAAAGTCATTTATTTTTGCATTCCCATATTCCAACCATAACTCTTAATGTCTTTTATGTAAATTATTTGTGGCTGCCCTGTAAATGTGTTGATTTTTATGACACAACAAAAACAGTTAATTCAAAATTGGCTGGTAAATTTGTATAAAGGAACCATTCAGACTGGGCTGTTAAAATATTTTTAATTAAACAGTTTAAACTTTAACAGTGTTCATCAACCTTTTTTAAAAACAGCTTGTTTATCCATTAAATGGGCCCTTTAAATTATAACTATGTCTTGCAGACTGACATTAATTTCAGCATTTCATTCATGGGTTTAGATACAGACACTGTGCTTCATCATCAAGGTCTTTCACACACACACACACACACACACACTGCATACACACTGCACAGACACACACACACACGCACACACACACACGCACACACACACACACACACACTGCACACATACTGCACAGAAACACACATACCGCACAGAAACACACAGACACACACAGACACACTGCACACATACTGCACAGAAACACACACACACACACACACTGCATACACACTGCACACACACACTGCATACATACTGCACACACACACACTGCATACATATTGTACAGACACATACACACACGCGCGCGCGTGCGCCCACACAGACACACACACACACACACACACACACACACACACACACACTGCATACATACTACACAGACACAGTCACACAAGGTCCTATGCCAGACGCTTAATTAGTCTATCCTTGCCCCCAGGCTCCTATGAAAGCCCTTGAGGCATCCAGCATGGTGCCTACAAGGACATGTGTGTTGACTGACTGAATGGCCTGGTCGGCAGGTGATGGGGATTAAAAGCCTAAAAAAAACCATGGCATACTGTGCCATTCCACAGCAGGATAATGGCACGGTAATGAATGAAGACATAAAGCGAAGACAAGAAGCATACAGCTTCGCTCTTTCCTCTAGTTATTATATTTCACAATGGCTAACATACAAATATATTACTGGCAACTCATGTTATTAATGGCTGCACCTCCATCCTGAGCAAGAATAAGCCCGATTCACAAAAGCCAATGTATTTGCATGTAATTAGGCAATTAGCCATGATGGATGCAGCCAATTATATATATATATATATATATATATATATATATATGTGTGTGTGTGTGTGTGTGTGTGTGTGTGTGTGTGTGTGT
>JBBJLS010017503.1:0-15382 GCA_037577275.1 Bryconaethiops microstoma
CGATGTTCTTGGAGTATATTAAAATATCATCCAGGTAGGCGAAGCACCATTTTCCCAGGAAGTCTCTCAGCACGTCACTGATGAGTTGTTGAAATGCCCCCGGACTATTACAAAGACCGAACGGCATAACCAGGGTTTTGTAATGGTCGGTGAGGGTTATGAAGGCCGTCTTCCACTCATCGCCCTCTCTGATGCAGACCAGGTTGTACGCGCTCCGTAGGTCTAGTTTGGTGAAGATCCGAGCACCAGAGAGGGTGTCCAGGGCGGTGTTAGTGAGAGGGAGTGGATGACGTTTTTTTATGGTGATGTTATTTAACCCCTGATAGTCGACACATGGGTGGAGTCCCCCATCTTTTTTCTTCACAAAGAAGAAACCCACGGCCACGGGGGAATTAGAGGGTCGAAGGGTCCCCTGACGGAGACCATCGGCGATGTACTCGTCGAGTGCTCTCTGTTCGACTGAAGAGAGTGAATAGAGATGGCCGCGGGGTGGTACCGTGCCTGGTTGGAGGTCAATAGCCAGGTCATATGGGCAGTGAGGACGAAGCTTGGTGGCTTTCTTCTTACAGAAAACCTCCGCCAGGTCACGGTACGGGACGGGAATGGACCCCAGGTCGACGTCAGGGGTCTCGGACTCCCCTGAGCACATCTCAGCCCTTGCCTGGAGACAGAGCTCCTGACAGGTCGAACCCCATTGGAGCATCTTGTGGCGTGACCAAGAGGAGGAAGGAGAGGGTCTCGGTGTGTTCGTGGATGGTCATGGTGAGGGGTTGAGTGCGATGGGTGATGGGCCCGGAGGCGAGGGGTCAATCGTCAATGGAGGTTGTCTGTGGGCTGAAATAACACCTCTTTAGTCAGTCCCAACTGAGTAGCAAAAGCCTGATCGATAAAGTTACCAGCGACCTCCGAATCAACGAAAGCCGTGGCCATGATCTGTTGGTGACTCAGTTTCAGGATTACCTGAAGGGTGAATTGGGAAACGGTAGGGAGGCATGTAACAGCGACCAACGGACCAGATGAGAGCCTCCCCCTATTCATCTGGTCGACTTGTTTCCCGGACAGAGAGGACAGATAGCACGGTGGTGATTGGGGGAGGCGCAGTAGGCACACAGGCTGATCATAGACGGTGCCGGGGAGTGTATGTTGAGGGCCCGAGTCCGGGGATCAGGCTTTGGCAGGGAGCCAAGGCGACGATCGATATGCAGGCTGAGTTCGATCATCCCCTCATAGCTGTCAGGCAGTTCCATCCCTGCCAGCTTGTTCTTCATCCTGGTCGAGAGTCCCTCGTAATACGCAGTCTGAAGTGCAGCGTCGCTCCAGGACGTTTGAACGGCCAGTGTCCGGAACTCGGCGGTGTACCTGCTCATCGGACAATCTCCTTGGCGCAGATGGTATAAGCGGGAGTCCACCACCACTTTGCTCTCAGGGTGTTGGAACGCAGCCTTGAGATGCTTGGTGAAATCATGGTAGGAGAAGGCGATCTCGCTGCCTGATCTCAAGACTGCGGTGGCCCACTCCACTGCCTGGCCGGGGAGAAGGGAGCTGAGAAGTGCAACGCGGCTCCGATCTGTGGGTAGAGTTGAGGCTGGAACTCAAAAAACAGAGAGAGTTGGGTTAGAAAAACGTCACACTTCTCATCCGTCCCATTCCATTTGTCCGGTAGAGCAATCTTAGGGGTAGGAAGAGAAGGAGAGGCGGTAGGAGGAGGAGGTTGGACTGCCCCCTGGGAAGGTGGATCAGCGGGCAGATCTTGCGAAGCCTTTCGCTGGGTAGCGACCTCAGCACGAAGGTTCATTACTTCCTACTTCAGGTTCAAGATCTTGACCGCTTGCTGATTGATCACCTCCCAGACACGAGCGAGATCCGCTGGGCTCACTTGAGACACAGACATTCTGTCACGGAGAAGACTTGAATGACTGAAAGTTTGTCCAGTTGTAGTGTGAGGGAAGAGCCCAGTCACGGAGACAATCGAAAGATCTGGTTACCCACGCAGTTGATATGAGAACGCTCCAGTAAGGAGTAAAGATTCCCAGCAAAGGAACCCACGTTCTCACATGCACACAGAGAGAGAGAGAAGAGAGAAGGCTTTGAGAGCCAGAAGTACTCACGGTACCATTGAGTTGAGGATTGACACGGGTTGGGCATGAAGTCTAATGTCTGTGTGCTGAGGAACCGTCTCTTCCTGTTTATATACTTAACATGACGTCACTTTCCAGTGCCGATTGATGTCACGTGGTCTGGTGCGCGTGACAGTGAAAATGTCAGCTATGTTAGAATGCATTAACATTGCATAAAGACAAATAGTAGCATTGCTTGTCCTTAAACTTGTTGATACTACAGTATTGACCAGTCAGGAACTGGACCCAATTTAGTACCCATCCCTAGAGAAGAGTGCATCAAATGCCAGAAACAGTCAATGTTTTGCATTGCATTTAAGTGTTAAAAGTTAAAGAAACTCAGCATAACAGCATTTATATCAGTTTATGGGTTTATACCTCCAAGCCAAGAACAATTTAAGAAAGTCATTTTTGAAACATGTGCAGGTCACATACTGGAGTCTTCAGTATGTGTTCAAGTATGAGATACTTGGCGTGCAGGGAAAAGCACTGGTGTGATTACTATGGTGATGCAAGCTGATGGTATGGAAGATATGCAAAAATGAATTAGCCTGAGAGACACTTCATATGAATTAATCCCCAATTTATAGTCCTCTCCTCTCAAATGAATGATAATATCATAACAATAATGTATAGTATGAAATTCAAATTCATAGCTTCACAAATAGGATATATCAGAAGGGATTTTTGTAATGTCTAAAGAATTCAATGTAGTATCTCTGTGCCTTGGAATGCATGCTTCTTTCTGCATAAGCTGCGTGTTATCCTTTATTGATTAAATATCTTTTCTATGCAAAGAGCAATAAATGACTCAGTCATACCCTGATTGCACCAATCTATCTAAAAATAATGCATTCATTTCCATCTAATAATAAAAAACAATAAAAGCATTATTTCTCCATTCTACATCTGAAAGTGCTAATTAGAGTGAAAAAAGCACCTTGGTATCTCTGTGATTGTTCCAGTGACATCTTTGCATAACAAAGAGCAAATACATTCCCTGCCATGGTAATAATGGAAAGAATGTGTCAATTAAAAAAGAGGAAAAGGGCAATTATTATCTTGAAATATTTAATTAAGCGTTTAACTAGCTCTTTCTCTTACTTGGATGGTTTGCATGCGAACAGGCAAACACATTTTCAATCTATATGGCTAATCAGGCAGCTATAAAATGTAAATCAACGCTAGAGCATTAATGGCAAACATTTCAAATGGAGCATTACCAAAAATGGCAAAAAAACTGCAAAAATAAGCAGAAAGACAAAAAAGAGAGAGAAGATGAGGTGGAAACAGGAAATTGGTGTGAGACATTTCTAGGAATGAAACCAAAGAATGGGTGTGGGGGAAAAAAATTTAATGATGGGGAGATACACACACATAAAACAAGAGAGTTAAAAGGAATGAAAAAGAAGAACGCATGAAGTAACATTTGAAAGGCATATAGACAAACAGGTTAGGCATTTGCTGTATTGTACATGGGCCCCTAATCGCTACTTGAAAAATACATTAGATAATCATACTATTAAATACAACCCAATTTCACTATTAAAGTTGATGATTTCAAGTAATCTAACTGTCTAAGTGTCAAGAAACCATTTTTGATTCTTGTTATCTAAAAGAGCATATCTGGCCTCCTGAGTGAGTAGGATAGTCCTCCCTCTTCCCATCACTCCCCATGCAATACAAGCCAAAATGGCCATCCGATAACAGAACTGGCAGTTAGTGTTCTACTCCAAGTGTGTTGAGCTGTCCAGTGACATCATGACTTGGAAGAAGCCCTAAGCATCCCAAAGAAATAGCATTGTGTGATGGGGAGGCCTAGCCAGTTGTTTGGAAATTTTCACCACTTAACTGTGCGAACATACATTAAAAATAACAATTCAGCAGTTAAAAATAAGTAACAGTTTTGTACACTAATGTTAAACGAGTTTGTTCATTGCTCTGCAACAGTAATTATCCTACAGCATAAACATGTACAACATCATCAGCTCATATCAGCCTCATGAAAAAGCATACTGTCACATCCCAAGTCAGCAGCCACTTGAGGCCACTGCTGTATCTTTTATAAAGGGACTCTTTTGTTGACTGGGGGTGTGGCCTCATCCTGGGCCAGGGAGGTCTGTGAGAGCTCTCGGCTGGCCAGGGATGAGGTACTAATCAGTATCATGTGTTTTGAGTTCAGTTTCAGCTTAAATAGCCTACTTTGTGTTGCTTAGGTTGTGGGACATCCAATACTGTATCTAGAGTTCTGTTCAGGATTCTCGTCTTCTGTTTGGACTTTGGCCACCGTGCCTTTTGTTTTGTATCTTTGTGAGAATAAAGTCTGAGAAAAGGAACTATGGAAGTCTGCAACTGCGTCTCATTCCTGAAAGGATACAGATCGAGTGTGACAGAATGTCCCTCCTAAAACAAAGGCGCAGCAGACAAAAAGAGAGTGGCGTTTGGGCCCCAGGTGGAGGGGTGGAGCCTGGCCAAGCTTATCGCATTCTCCCAGGAATGGTTGATAAAGGATGTGGCCCACACCATCACAACGAGGACACTCCAGTAAAGCGTGCAAGACCTGTGAGCTTCGCTCTTGGACACTGCAGCCTCGGAGGAGATCCAGCAGCTAGTGGAGGAGACCAGGGGCCGATTGGATCGACTCACGGAGCTGGTCCAGAGCCCAGAACTCTGCTCCAGAGCCAAGCAGCCACGCCACAGAGCCAAGCAGCTGCACCGCAGAACCAACCAGCCACGTCGCAGAGCCAAGCTGCCGCGCAGCCTAGCCAGGGGCTCCAAAAGGCTACCAAGCCTATCCTGGAGCTAGAAGAGGCTAAGGTCTGCCTCCAGTGCTGGCCCCATGAGGGCTACAGCCTCCCACGCCGGCCCCACGGCAGCTTCAGCCTCCAGTCCTTGCTCCCAGATGGCTCCGGCCTCCCACGTCGGCCCCACGACAGATTCAGCTTCATTTTCAGGAGGCCACAGCCTGCAGATCTCCAGAGGCCCCAGCACCGGTTCCCATACTGGTCTTCCAAGCTGAGGCCCCTGCGCCGGTTCCCACACCGGTCCCCCAAGCTGAGGCCCCGATCCCAGTGGCTCCTGTTCCAGAGGCCCGCTGCTCTCCCGATGTTCCAGAGGCCCGCTGCTCTCCCGATGTTCCAGAGGCCTGCTGCTCTCCTGAGGCTCCAGAAGCCCCAGCTCCCGCAGTGGCACCTGTTCCTTAGGCCTTGGCTCCCGCCGTGGCACCTGTTCCTGAGGCCCCGGTTCCAGCCGTAGCACCTGTTCCTGTTCCTGAAGCCCCAGACTGCAGCTCTCCAGAGGCCCCAGAACCGGTTCCCGTACTGGTCTCCCAAGCTGCGGTCCCCGCACCGGTTTCCACACCGGTCCCCCAAGCTAAGTTCCTGAGGCCCCAGTTCCAGCCATGGCCCCGGTTCCAGCTGTGGCCCTGGCCCCTGTTCCTGAGGCCCCGGCTCCCGCCGTGGCATCTGTTCTGGTTCCTGAGGCCTTGGCTCCCGCCGTGGCATCTGTTCTGGTTCCTGAGGCCCCAGCTCCCACTGTCAGTCCCGTTCCTGAGGCCCTGGCTCCTGCTGTGGCTCCCACTCCTGAGGCCCCAGTTTCAGCCATTGCCCCTTCTCCTGAGAGCCCAGTCTCCACAGAGGCTCCTATTCCTGAGGCCACGGCTCTTGCCATGGCCCCTGCTCCTGAGGTCCCCAGCCCCGCAGAGGCTCCTGTGGCCCTGTTTGTGAGGCCCTGGCTCCTGCTGGGACTCCCGCTGCCTCGGTGTGTCCACCGCCTTCCCCGCCGCCTCCTTGACAGGGTCCTGGACCGCTTGACGCTCCGGTGGTGTCTTTTGGGGGTGCCAGCAGAGCCCCGGGACTTCCCCCAAATATTTTTTTTGGGGGGGGCGCTATGGGGGATCCACCTCTGAGGGGACCCCCGAGGAAGGCTATGACAGAACACTTGGGAAGGGCCCTCGTGTCCTGCCCTGGACACTTGGGAAGGGCCCTCGAGTGGAGCTCTTTTTGTTTCCTGTCTCCTCCCCGCCTCCTCCTTTTTGTTTTGGCCTGGTGGCCCTTTTGGGCGCCCTAGAGTGGCACCTTTTGAGGGCGGGATTCTGTCACAACCCCAATCACCTTTTATAAAGGGACTCTTTTGTTGACTTGGGGTGTGGCCTCATCCTGGGCCAGGGAAGTCTGTAAGAGCTCTTGGCCGGCCAGGGATGAGGTACTAATCAGTATCATGTGTTTTTGAGTTTAGTTTCAGCTTAAATAGCCTACTTTGTGTTTCTTAGGTTGTGGGACATCCAACACAGTATCTAGAGTTGTGTTCTGTTCAGGATTCTCGTCTTGTTTGGATGTTGGCCACCGTGCCTTTTGTTTTGCATCTTTGTGAGAATAAAGTCTGAGTAACGGAACTATGGAAGTCTGCAACTGCATCTCATTCCTGAAAGGACACAGCTTGAGTGTGACACATACCACACGACTTGACAAAATGTTTACATTTGGAATGTGTTTAAGAAGAAATGGTACTTCATTTAAACTGGGAAGTAACTAGTAGGAAATGAGAACACCTGCTGAAGTCAGAGGAACTTCAAAAACCTCAAGATGGCTGCTCCGTGCATCCACAGTAGTGAAAGCTGTAGTAAATACTGTATCTTAGCACTTTTGGATCATTTGTATTTCATTAAATCAGATGTGCATGCGGTACTGTCTAGCCTGGACAAGCACGTCTGTGGACCAGATGATATACAGTGTAATGTGTCAGCAACTAGTATTACCAACAATGGCCATCAATGGCTACGCTGGCTACAGCCTGGCATTCCAACTACCCATACTAGACTGTCATTTCCTGCCTAGGAACATTGCAAACTTTCATTAGCTGTTAGAATTACTACCTAGCTGGTCCTCTGTTTTTCTCCGCTGCTGTCACCAAGAAGTCTGACTGTGCATGCAGCTTGAAGAACATACTGTCATGCTTTCTGTGTTTGACATAATGTTGACATTTAGGACAACTATAACAACAAACCATCCTTAGAGTAGGTTAACGATAGTGAACTTTTTCCTCAGTTCCTAGCTTACTATTAAAATTCTGGACTAGACTTCCATGATGCATGGTGTACTCCTCTCACATGTTTTAAATCATCCTTGTATTTTCAATCTAATCACTTTTATAATCACACATTTCTCATTTGAGTTTTTGTTTCATTTACAAGTTTCATTTAATTTCTAAAGTAATATAAGGAACTGACCAGCTAGTGATGAAATGGAACTGGAGAAAGCCTAGAAATATTAAATGTGATATAATCATTTAATAGGTGGCACAGGGAAAGGAGCAGGATATTTCTTAATGATAGAAAATGCATCAACTACACCAGTAGCAAAACTCAAAGGTGTTGGAAATAGTTAATTAAAATTAACTAGATGGAAGTAAATAGTCTGACTACGCCACCCTGGGAGTTTAACCCAGAAAATATGCACCTAAGGCACACAGGTTTGCTCTACAGTAGATAAGAGGCATGGTTCCAGTTTAAAATGAAATCTCTTTATTACAATGTTAATAAAAAACATAAAATGCACACATGAGAATGAGAGGGGCTAGAACTATTATGGCTGAGGTTTGCCAGTGGGTTGATGGGTGCTAAAGGAGCGATAAATCCCAAATAAAACAGTTGTGTTAACAAAAAAAGAGTAGTCATCGCAACAAAAACTGACACACATTGCTAAATAACATATGTATCATTAAATCAACTTTTTATAACTTCTGGCACTGTCCCTATCAAAACAAACCCATCTCTTCCCCTATGTGAGGGCTCCTGCCACCTCCTGCTTCAGCAACCTTTCCCTCAGTCAGTGTGCCACTGTCCCCTGCCTGATAATCCGTATAACCATTGTTTGATTTCCTTCAACTAAAATGAACACAATTTGAATGTGATACATGTAAATTCAAATAACTAATAGCAGAGAGAGAGAGAGAGGGAGATTATTATAAGTAGTATATATTACCTTTTCATTCATCTTTATCGTCTCTGTTGCTATTTTCATGAAAATGAGGTCTCTGGTGTCAACATCATCCACAAAAGTCAGGTCTTTAAAGCGGGGGGTCGATGGCTGGCGCACAATTTAGGAGGTCTGTGAGGTGTGAGTACCAGTCAGAAAAATCCAGTCTGAATGTCTTCTTCATCTCAATAATGTCCTCTAGATCCCCTTCATCATGAGAAAAATGCCTGAGGAGTTTAGCCTGTATGGGGGCGATCATTGAGATGGTGGGACATTTGTCCTCACTGAGGAGTGTTGTTGCCACTTTTAGAGGGGATAGAAGCTGGCCAGGCCCTCTCCCCTCTTTAACTTCCTGGACAGCAGGGCATTGAGTATGGCAGGCTGATGTTCCCAGAAGCGCTCTAACATATCCAGGGAACTATTCCATCTTGTGATGACATCATGGATTAATTTGTGGTTTGGCAGGTGTAACTGGACTTGCGTCTAATGCAAAAGTTCAGTTGTTGATGTGCTTCTGTGAAAAAAAGTTACCATCTTTCTCACTTTTCACCCTGTCCACCTTTAAGGATTTCTGAGCAGCCAAATTAATGGTGTGTGCTTTGCACGGCGCATGGGTGGCTAGTTCTGCACCCTGTCCTGCTAGTACCATATTTCTTGCACTGTCAGTCACCAACGCGGGGTTCTCTTCTTCGATGTTCCACTTGCAGCAAACATGTAGCAAAAAGATGCTAGATTATCCCCAGTGTGAGCCATGTTAAAAACTCTGGTTTGTAAAACATGGCTTTGTAAATTCCACTTGTTATCAGTGTGGTGTACCGTGACAGTGACATACGGGTCTATGGCACGAGATGTCCAGGCGGAATGGAGTATTTCTCATCTTGTTTTGTCATATAGCGCAGGGATGTGTCTGTCAGTAAATACCTTCCTATCGGGTATCTGATACCTCGGCTCTTGGACTTTAAGTAGATTTTCGGAAGCCCTCATCTTCTCTTACACTATATGGCTGAAGGTCTTTCCAAATAAAGAACGAGATGGCTTTGGTTATTGCTGTAGAACAGGCAGAATTATTCGCCAGTGGGGCATGAAAAAGAACTGGGATACTCTGCTCACCAGTTACTCTGTTAGCAGCATCGTTGATGCTAGCGAGAGCTGGATGCGAAAGGGGGGTTGAACTCTCGGTCACATTTACTCCATGCCACTCCTTCAGGTGAGAACCTATATTTGTTGTGCTCCCCGTGTACTTAATTGCAGCATGACAAAGTTTTCAGATAGCATTCGATCTGTCAAGCTTTCCATCTTGTTTGAAAAACCCGAAATGTCACCAAACAGCAGACTTGTAAGAAGCCGGCGAATGTATTTCTCTCTCCTCCATGCTCACCACCGCTCACTCTGGCCCAAAGCCCTCTCGCGAGAGTTGGGTGCGTGCGTTTGATCTGTGCAGAAACCCGCGTATCCAACTTTTGCGAGATAAGATGGCCAGATGGGCAAATGTCAGCCCACTGACCTAGAAAGCACACAGATCAGAGTGGCACAAAAAATGTGGTGAGACTGAATAGCAAGTAAACATGCAATTGCACTTATAACTACAAATCGGTTTGTAGGATCACAAATATGGACACATACTTAAGGAAAGTCATAAATCACCCTTTGACTCTGGCCATGTGCTGGAGAGACAGAACAAAGGATTCCCTGATTTGGGCTCAAAACTGAAAGATTAAAGCATTTGTAGAAGTCCGAATTTGATTGATTACTAAAAGGGAATGATAGCAACACGATGTCCATTTATTTTAAAGTTGTTTTGAATTAGACTGTATCTGTAAATAAGGCCATAATTGGTAAAGTTTATTAATTTGTCAGGTCATGTTTTCAAGAATCAAATCAATCAAGAATCAAGAATACTTTATTGATCCCGAAGGAAATTGTTTTGTATCATCATAACCAGCTGATCACCATAAACCCAAAACTACCAAAACCCAAAGTCTCAAGTCACAATTATGTACTGTGCAAATGTTATGAACTTTATTTATATACCTGCAGGAGGGTCATAACCTGATCCTCCTCCTCCTTTGGGCCTTGCACACCTAGTTCAGCCCTATTTGATCGGTCAACCTTTGAAAGGTGGACCCATGCTCCTTGGGCATATACCTCCTGGTCCTCAGGGTCCCCTTGAGTCACTTTGAAGAGAGAGGCACTTGGAAGAGGAACCTGAGATGCTCCAAGAACATCTTGGCGAGCTCCAGGACCAAGACCAATGCCTGAAACTCTGCTCCATCTCCTCTGAACTCCAACAACTCTGAAACTCCAAGACCCACAGCTGAAACATCTGCAACTTCATCATCTTCAGCTACAACTCTACAACCCTGAGCCAACTCTGAAACTCCAAGGCCAATTTCCCTCTGAACTGGGCAAATAAGTATATAGTTCCCTTCTCATTTTGATAACTTTGGTGCAAGACTGATCACACATGCCTAAAACCGTTTCCTTGTGAGATTGGGTTCTGTTGCTTAATTATGCTCGCTGTTCAGGGAGCTTGACCTTTCAGTAATCTTACCAATATCATTAATTTCCTATCCCATCATTTCTCATGTTTGTTTTATTTTGTGTTTGTGTGCTTTATGTTTGTCTCATGTGGTAAATAAATGTTGTCTTTGCGTGATCAGCGATTCTTTTTCTTGTTCATTAAAGGTGAAGTCACTTCTCAGCTGATACGTACCTATGGTCTTGAAAATAATTTAAATTTATCCAACTAATTCCCCTAAAGCAAATCTACCACACAATTAAGAAGAGCTTTAAAGGGTTAATTAATGTATTCCACTTGAACTAGCTCACTGGATGGGTAGTTCACGCTGGTACTTAATAACCCTGCTTGATATAAGACCCCTAATAAATAAATAATCAATAATTTATTTTTAATTAATCAATTAATGAATATAGTGGTGAATCAGCCCTCAGCTAATTCTAACATATATTCTGTTGGAGAATCAATCAACTGAGCTAAATTTCCTACAGGTTTTACCGATACAGAGATTTTACACATACATCTCGAGTTCTTTCAGATTTTTAACCGATGCGCACTTTTCCCTTCGATGCAACTGCATTGTTTATGTTTATACCGATATATCGATACGAATCGGTGAATCTTCCCAAGCCTAATACATACCAATCTCTGTGGTGTTGATCACTTGAGAGAGAGGAAGAGAAAGAGAGAGGCAAAGTGTGCGAGCAGCAGTGCGAGAGGATTCACCCTTACAAATGCCCCAATACAAGGCGCACCACACACATCACTACAACCAAGTATCGGTCATGAACAACAATCAAAATCCCATGCGATTAAATGTACTAGTAACTACTGCACTAGTAACACCATAAACCAGGCATGAAATAACCTGGGAGTAGGTGGTCACAAAGACCAAAGGGCAAGACAAGATGTAGAGTTAGGTACCATAGCCTTATGTTATGACCCCCCCCCCCGCAGCTAATTGGCTAATAAGCCAATGAGATGCAGCCTTACCCAAATTAGACGCTAGGAAGGGAGAGGAAGCGCACTGTCCATTCTTCGAAATAGACGAGGGGGGAAAGGTGAAAGAGGAGACCCCCTTGCAGAGAAGACCGGCGCGGGGGCCAGTGCTGGATCAGGAGCTGGGGTCGGCGGACCCGGCGCGGGGGCCGGTGCTGGATCAGGAGCTGGGGTCGGCGGTTCCGGCGCAGGGGCCGGTGCTGGATCAGGAGCTGGGGTCGGTGGGCCCGGCGCAGGGGCCGGTGCTGGATCAGGAGCTGGGGTCGGCGGACCCGGTGCGGCTTGAGAAGTGCGGGAGCTGGACCCGGTTTGAGAGGTGCGGGAGCTGGACTCGGGTTGAGAGGTGTGGGAGCTGGACTCGGGTTGAGAGGTGCGGGAGCTGGACTCGGGTTGAGAGGTGCAGGAACAGGAGTGGTAGGAGCTGGTGTGGTAGGAGCTGGCGAGAGAGGAGCTGGGACGGAACTGAGGTCTGGAACCGAGGGGAGGTCTGAAGCCGAGCGGAGGTCTGGAGCCGAGCGGAGGTCTGGAGCGAAGTCGAGGTCTAGAGTCGAACTGAGGTCTGGAGTGAAGTCGAGGTCTGGAGTCGAACTGAGGTCTGGAGTAAAGTCGAGGTCTGGAGTCGAACTGAGGTCTGGAGTCGAGCTGAGATCTGGAGACAAGCTGAGATCTGGAGTGCAGTCGAGATCTGGAGTGCAGTCGAGATCTGAGGTGCAGTCGAGGTCGGGGGTCTGGAAGCTGAGGTCTGGAGTGAAGCTGAGGTCTGGAGTGAAGCTGAGAGCTGGAGTCGGGCCAAGGGTTGGAGTCGGGCCAAGGGTTGGAGTCGGGCCGAGGGTTGGAGCCGAGTAGAGGGTTGGAGCCGAGCCGTAGGTTGGAGTCGAGCTGAGGGTTGGAGTCGAGCCGTGGGCTGGAGTGAAGCCGAGGGTTGGAGTCGAGCCGAGAGTTGGAGTCGAGCCGAGGGTTGGAGTCGAGCCGAGGGTTGGATCCGAGTTGAAAGCAGGATCGGAGCGGAGAGCTGGAACAGAAGTTGAGCGGCCCAGACGAATCTCCATGCGGAGGCTGAGCTCTATCATGCCCTCCAGCGTCTCAGGAAGTCCAACCCGGGACAGCTTGTCTTTCAGCTGGGGTGCCAAGCCTTCGTAATATTTGGTTTTGAGAAACAAATCGCTCCACCGGATCTGGGCCGTCTGGGAGCAGAACTCCGCCATGTACTCCCTCACAGAGCGGACTCCCTGTCTGATAAAAAAATAACCAGGGAGTAGATGACTCCCCAGAGGGAGTAAATGGTGAGTTGGAGGAGCTGGAGAGTGAGCTGGTGTTGTTCGCCATCTGAATTCTTTGAGTCCCGTGCGTGAAGGAGGTGGCGGTGGAAGCATCTGCTGTGCCAATCGTGGTGGACCATTCTGTCACGTCTCGGTCTTGACCGAGCAGAGGAGAGGAGAAAGAGGCACAGATGCAGGCTTCCATACTAGAGGTGAGTTTATTAATAACCATCTAAATCAAAGAAACAAAAACAACTGGTGCGAGGGCCAGATTAGAACTGAGGAAAGAATCTCGTTGAGGAGAATGTGGAGAAGAGAGTTGAAGATGACGCTTAGAAATGACAATGGTCCACACCACATCTGAGGATAGAACCTCTTAAATAAGCCGTCCGGGTCTAATTATCCCAAATCGGAAACTATCCTCAGGTGTGGGTGGAGGACAGTTCATGGTCCCACAGCGACCCCCAGTGGTCACAGACTGGAACCATGACAGCCAAACTGGAACAGCCTAATCCAGGGATGTCCAAAGTGAAGATGCCCAGGGTCCAATAGTCCCTTCTGACATTTTTTAACCACAAAAGATACATGAAAATACACGCTGTTATAAAACAATTTTAATTGTCACAATTACCTTTATTTTTCAAATGACAATGTAAGCAAATATAAGCCACTTGGGCAGACATGAACTCTGAAAACACCATTCTGCCTTTCATTCATATCTGGAGAGTCATTGAACGAATGGAATAGAACACCTTACATTTGATTGAGTTTGATAAACATCTTTGCCTCATGAACGTTTTAAACAGTTATAAGTAATGCAAAATGGTCTGTTATCATTAAAGTTTAAAACAAGTGAATTTTGGCAACCGTCTCTTTACAAATTAGACAAACACAATTGCCTCGATTTTCTGTGAAGATGTATTGTAATTCCCACCACTTCTGAAAGCGGCAGGCCTCAGTTTTTTTCTTTCTTTGCAGTCGCCATGGCAAAAGTGGAGAGTTTGTGGCAGGATGCAGAGCCAGATAGCATTAGAATGGTGCTGCCACCGTGTGGTGAAAGGAGGAATTACAAGCCGGACTTTGGACATGCCTGGCCTAATCTCTACCCACTTTAAGATACTCATTAACTGACTGATTACAATCAGCAAACCTTGATTATACCACTTGATGAGACGGTTTCTGATTTAACCCACTGTAGCACTGGTCATAACCCATGAAAACCAGAACAGTAAGCTATCCTTTGCATTCCTACCGATGTACTTCCACTAACTGCCTAGATCCAATGGGCCCACCTCATAATCATCTTATAATTAACAAGCCCTGAGCCTCAGCGGTACAAACAAGACCTCGGATGCCTTCTTAGACTCGCTGCACAACTGGCCTCTGAGCTCAGCCCTGCAAGCCTAAGCCTACAACACATAATCAACACTGCTGAATTAGCTTTTACAGAGCTCCTTTGAAAACCAGTGCTGCTGAAAATTGGAGTGCCTTACTGAATTTAATGCTGCTGATTTTGCACAACCTGACACTCTGGGTCACCTGGAAATCAATGGAGGGCCATGCCTCTTGTATTCTGTCTCAGTGTGCCCATGTGTGTCCCTGCTGATCAATGCATCAATCCACCACATGTTACTTATAATCCACTCATATTAGACTGGGTATAAATGCTGGGCAACAATTAAATGTTTTAACCATGCGATTAATCGCGATGAATCACATTGTTATACGCAAAATTAAGTAATGAATTCAAAATTAGTGTATTGCGCACTTGTTTTTAAAGTACTGCTATATAAACAAAAGTGCAATAACATTTGGTTTGCAAACACTTTAAATAAGGAGCTTTTTAACAGCAGTGTTGCCTTTAACACAGTTGCAGTTAAAATGTTTCTTGTAAGTCTCAATGTAAACATTAATGTAATCAAATCAAATATAAAACCAAAGCTATTTGCCCCTGCCATTTATGATTGATCTAGTTTGTTATAGAATACAAGTTATAAGATGGGGTGCAAGTAACCTAGTGGTTAGGGCATTTGCCTTTCGATCAGGAAGTCATGGGTTCAATTCCCCTGACTGCTAAGCACCTCTGAGGTATCCTGAGCAAGCTACCGGCCCCACACACTGCTCCCCAGGCGCTGTGTTCCTGGCTGCCCCCTGCTTCACTTGGTGAATGGGTTAAATACAGAGGAAGAATTTCATGCTGTTCATACTGTGTGCTGTGGTGTGTTCATGTATGACAGAATGGCCACTTTCTCTTAAAAAAAAAAAGTTAATATGGAGATATAATATGGAGAAAAGTAATGATTATATATAATATGGACAAAAGTAATGACGACATATAATATGGACAAAAGTGATGGGACGCTTGACCCCCGCAAAAACCAGCCGAGGCCTAGAGCGCTGTGTGCTGCTTGCACACTGAGCACAGAAATGCAACACATTTTCAAAATAAAATACCAGAGAAAAAACAATCCTGTGTTAATGCGCGATATAATAATTTGCATTAAGTAAATAATG